>VYZU01025562.1:0-13246 GCA_013401355.1 Ceyx cyanopectus | reverse complement strand
TGGCTCTAGCATTAATTTGTTGAAACTAGATCAGTACCAGGGGAATCTTTGATCTGCACAATTATCAATTAGATAATTAAAATCAGAAGAGTGAAAATGCTTTGAAGATTTATTAGTAACTTAATTTATTCTCAAATACTAATTTTCATAGCATAAAATTGAAAAACATGAAACAACAAAGTATGCATGCTGGCTCTGTAGTGGTCTTTGAACTAACAAGTCTCCTATGAGTTCCAGGATGTATATTCTGCGTTATTTAACTATATAGTACATGTATTCCTAAGAAAATATAGGCAGAGTCTGTGAGGGATAGATTTGTGATTAGTATTGTAGCAAGTAATAGATCTTGATTTAAGGTTTTATGAAAAAAACAAGCAAGTTTTGAAGTGCTTAAATACATTTTTCTCTTCAAATTTACTCTAAAAATGCCTTCGCCCTGGACTAAAAACAGTGTAGATGCTGTCACCCCACTTGAGCTTTTTTTCTTCACTACTATCTATAGCAGTTATGAGGACTCAATGTAAAACATCAGGTAAATTGGATCATCTCATGATTACACATAATAGCCTGCTGCTTAAAATGATTAAAACATCCTTTCTTACATGGATTAAAGAAAACATTTTTAAATGTATGCAATCTATTTGTATTTACCAAAGGTGCTACACAGTAACTCTCATGTGCAAAAGTAGAGGTGCCATATAATTTTCTTCCAGTTAGGCACAGTGATTAGTCTGTAATTACTCTTCTTCTGAAGCTAAGTATTAATTGACTAATCCAAGTGTTAACTTGGAAACTTAAAGGACAGAAGACAGCTGACACAGTGGAATAAACCAGAAAAACAAATATAGAGGTGGTAAATATATATATATATATAAAATATGTTTATGGAGCACTGGAAACAGCTAAAAACCAACAAAAAAAAAAGAGGTTTAGCCTAATTTAAGCACTTAGGTACATGAAAGACACATTGAGAATGAATACTACCACAAAAGAACCCCAAGTTTTTGAGGTTAAAGAGTTTTTTGGAAAAACATAGTGTGCAAGTCAAAACAATGGAGATGGATAATTCTAGATTATAANCTGTTCCTGTGTGACTTTGTCTAGGTTATCCTGCTCAGGCAGGGGGGGTGGACTAGATGATCTTCTAGGTCCCTTCCAACCCCTAATATCTGTGAATCTGTGAAACTGTGAATCTGTGACTCTGTAAAACCGTTTCTTGAAAAATTAGTAACATTGAGAGCCCAGGGGTCTTTTTGTGACAAGGCTTTTCCAAAACCAAGGTCCTTTCCTGCAGAACACAGGCAGTGCCTGTGCCCCATCTCAGAAAAAAGAAGCATGCCAAAGCATTTCATCAGCAAGCCACCAGACTGTTTCATCCCTTAAATATAGAAAATTACCAGAAATGAAACTATATATCCTATCAGCCACATAAGTCTACCTCCTCGAGGAAGGATTTAAAGAACTCCACCATTCAAGATCTGTTTGAGCCTGATTTTGAAGGCTCACATCAAGTATTCTATTCCCTTCACATACCCAAACAAGGAGATGGCATTTGGTACTATCATCTACAAAGAAAACTGGAAAAAAAAAGAACCATATCCCCTGTGAGTAACATAAGTTTAGAGTATGAGCATTCTGCCTGCCAGCCCACAGTCTCAATGTGTTGGGGTTTTTTTCTATATGCAGAAACGTTAAATAATTGAAAAATCAAACTGCATTGCAGATTAAATCCCAAAAGTTACCCTGTTCTGTTGGATACATCTACAGCTATTTGTTTTAGGAATCAGGCTCCCCACCATACACGGGATATTTTCAGTATAGGTTTCAGTTAGGACAAAAATCAGGAAAAGATAAGGTATCTTTTTTTTTTTCTCCGAGTATTTCTACAGCAATTGTACCTTAGAAGGAAACACAGCAGAGAAACAAAGCACAGCATCTGGACCATAAACAAGCGTGAGTTATCTCTTCCATTTAGATGGATATTTAGGTGAATGTTACTTTAATCGGAAGTGATCAACACACCTTTAAGCTAAATGCAAAAAACTAGCCCAGTGACCCGTTACTGCAAATGTGAAATAGAAAGCATCAGCTCTGTCAGATGAAAATAATCTCTTTCCAATGACCTGGAGCTGAGTAAAGACAGAGTTACAACTTCTTAAAGCTCTCCATACAAACAATAAGTGGAATGACACAATCTCTGGCATTCACCAGGAAAAAACACACACACACACAAAAAAAACCAAACCACAAAAAAAACCCAAACAAAAAAACCCAAACAACCCACATTTTGCCAAGTTAATTAAATGCTTTTACTGCACAATGTATCGCTTATTGTTCAGAGTGGTCAGACACTATGCCGAGCAAGCATCGTCATGAGCTATCCCTCTCCTCCCTAATTTGTTTCAACAAAGCCTACAGTATCCTCCTCTTTATTTTATAATTAGCATTCGGAAAGCGTGTCAGGATGCCGTGTCCTTCCTCGGGGGGCAGCTGGGGCAGCCCCTGGCAGCAGCGGCAGCAGCAGCCTCCACCGCCTCTGCCCTTATTCCATGTCTGGCAACTGGCTCGGCCACCACTGCAGACCGGGCAGAAAGAAGAGCTTTGTCTCATATTCACATGCTACACAGTGTATTCCCCACGTTGCTTCTGGACACAAACAGGGCCAGAAAGTTCTCACCAGATGAATTTTTATGATAAATGGAATGTCACTGCTTTCAAGCTAAATGAAATAGGTTTCATTTGATAAACTGTTCACTTGAGAACTCACAAAATATTCACTCCAATATACCTTTAACTTTCAGAACACAGTCTGATCATTTAAAAAAAAACAGCTGGAAGTGTACCTCAAATTTGAACATCGTTTCTCTGAATTACTTTCCAGTAATTCAGAATGCAAAGCAGTATTTCCAGTAATTTGTGCCATTCTGATAACTTGGAATAGCCAGGAACTGAGTTCATGGCTGCTTTGCATTCCCAAAGTGACAGAAAACAAATGGATTGTACTAGGGAATTCATTCTTTATTACTTTCTCTTCTCCCTTCCTTCAGCAACNAGCCCAAGAGGAAAAAAATAAACCAACACAACAAACAAGATTTTTGGAAAAAAAAATATTATTATTATCATTAATGTCTATAAATATGTTAAAGATGAGTGTAGAGAGGATGGAGCCAGACTTTTCTCAGTGTCATCCAATGACAGGACGAGAGGCAATGGGTGCAAGTTGGAGCACAAGAGGTTTAAGGTCAATACAAGGAAGAACTTTTTCTCAGTAAGGGTGCCAGAGCTCTGGAACGGGCTGCCCAGGAAGGTTGTGGAGTCTCCATCTCTGGAGACACTTAAGACCTGCCTGGATCTGTTCCTGTGTGACTTTGTCTAGGTTATCCTGCTCAGGCAGGGGGGGTGGACTAGATGATCTTCTAGGTCCCTTCCAACCCCTAATATCTGTGAATCTGTGAAACTGTGAATCTGTGACTCTGTAAAACCGTTTCTTGAAAAATTAGTAACATTGAGAGCCCAGGGGTCTTTTTGTGACAAGGCTTTTCCAAAACCAAGGTCCTTTCCTGCAGAACACAGGCAGTGCCTGTGCCCCATCTCAGAAAAAAGAAGCATGCCAAAGCATTTCATCAGCAAGCCACCAGACTGTTTCATCCCTTAAATATAGAAAATTACCAGAAATGAAACTATATATCCTATCAGCCACATAAGTCTACCTCCTCGAGGAAGGATTTAAAGAACTCCACCATTCAAGATCTGTTTGAGCCTGATTTTGAAGGCTCACATCAAGTATTCTATTCCCTTCACATACCCAAACAAGGAGATGGCATTTGGTACTATCATCTACAAAGAAAACTGGAAAAAAAAAGAACCATATCCCCTGTGAGTAACATAAGTTTAGAGTATGAGCATTCTGCCTGCCAGCCCACAGTCTCAATGTGTTGGGGTTTTTTTCTATATGCAGAAACGTTAAATAATTGAAAAATCAAACTGCATTGCAGATTAAATCCCAAAAGTTACCCTGTTCTGTTGGATACATCTACAGCTATTTGTTTTAGGAATCAGGCTCCCCACCATACACGGGATATTTTCAGTATAGGTTTCAGTTAGGACAAAAATCAGGAAAAGATAAGGTATCTTTTTTTTTTTCTCCGAGTATTTCTACAGCAATTGTACCTTAGAAGGAAACACAGCAGAGAAACAAAGCACAGCATCTGGACCATAAACAAGCGTGAGTTATCTCTTCCATTTAGATGGATATTTAGGTGAATGTTACTTTAATCGGAAGTGATCAACACACCTTTAAGCTAAATGCAAAAAACTAGCCCAGTGACCCGTTACTGCAAATGTGAAATAGAAAGCATCAGCTCTGTCAGATGAAAATAATCTCTTTCCAATGACCTGGAGCTGAGTAAAGACAGAGTTACAACTTCTTAAAGCTCTCCATACAAACAATAAGTGGAATGACACAATCTCTGGCATTCACCAGGAAAAAACACACACACACACAAAAAAAACCAAACCACAAAAAAAACCCAAACAAAAAAACCCAAACAACCCACATTTTGCCAAGTTAATTAAATGCTTTTACTGCACAATGTATCGCTTATTGTTCAGAGTGGTCAGACACTATGCCGAGCAAGCATCGTCATGAGCTATCCCTCTCCTCCCTAATTTGTTTCAACAAAGCCTACAGTATCCTCCTCTTTATTTTATAATTAGCATTCGGAAAGCGTGTCAGGATGCCGTGTCCTTCCTCGGGGGGCAGCTGGGGCAGCCCCTGGCAGCAGCGGCAGCAGCAGCCTCCACCGCCTCTGCCCTTATTCCATGTCTGGCAACTGGCTCGGCCACCACTGCAGACCGGGCAGAAAGAAGAGCTTTGTCTCATATTCACATGCTACACAGTGTATTCCCCACGTTGCTTCTGGACACAAACAGGGCCAGAAAGTTCTCACCAGATGAATTTTTATGATAAATGGAATGTCACTGCTTTCAAGCTAAATGAAATAGGTTTCATTTGATAAACTGTTCACTTGAGAACTCACAAAATATTCACTCCAATATACCTTTAACTTTCAGAACACAGTCTGATCATTTAAAAAAAAACAGCTGGAAGTGTACCTCAAATTTGAACATCGTTTCTCTGAATTACTTTCCAGTAATTCAGAATGCAAAGCAGTATTTCCAGTAATTTGTGCCATTCTGATAACTTGGAATAGCCAGGAACTGAGTTCATGGCTGCTTTGCATTCCCAAAGTGACAGAAAACAAATGGATTGTACTAGGGAATTCATTCTTTATTACTTTCTCTTCTCCCTTCCTTCAGCAACATTATTTTAAATAACTAATGCATCAAAAAACACGAAAAGCTTTTACTGAAGAAATAAGAAAATCATACATAAAAGTTGCAGTATTGTTTCATTGGCTAATTTTCATACTTATTTTTTCTTTCTTCAGAAACCTTCATAATCCATAACAAATCAATTCAGCCATGAAAAAGTGCTTAGTGCGCTGTAAGGCACAGCACATGAAACCTGTGGTGCACCCTTTCCAGGAATACACCCTGTACAAAAACACACACACACACACACACACACACACACACACACACAGAGTTGTAGTGTGCTAATGGGGGGGCCTATAAGGAAGATGAGGACAAACTTTTTAGCAGAGTGTGTTGCAACAGGACAAAAGGTAATGAGTTCAAACTNTCCCTTCCAACCCCTAATATCTGTGAATCTGTGAAACTGTGAATCTGTGACTCTGTAAAACCGTTTCTTGAAAAATTAGTAACATTGAGAGCCCAGGGGTCTTTTTGTGACAAGGCTTTTCCAAAACCAAGGTCCTTTCCTGCAGAACACAGGCAGTGCCTGTGCCCCATCTCAGAAAAAAGAAGCATGCCAAAGCATTTCATCAGCAAGCCACCAGACTGTTTCATCCCTTAAATATAGAAAATTACCAGAAATGAAACTATATATCCTATCAGCCACATAAGTCTACCTCCTCGAGGAAGGATTTAAAGAACTCCACCATTCAAGATCTGTTTGAGCCTGATTTTGAAGGCTCACATCAAGTATTCTATTCCCTTCACATACCCAAACAAGGAGATGGCATTTGGTACTATCATCTACAAAGAAAACTGGAAAAAAAAAGAACCATATCCCCTGTGAGTAACATAAGTTTAGAGTATGAGCATTCTGCCTGCCAGCCCACAGTCTCAATGTGTTGGGGTTTTTTTCTATATGCAGAAACGTTAAATAATTGAAAAATCAAACTGCATTGCAGATTAAATCCCAAAAGTTACCCTGTTCTGTTGGATACATCTACAGCTATTTGTTTTAGGAATCAGGCTCCCCACCATACACGGGATATTTTCAGTATAGGTTTCAGTTAGGACAAAAATCAGGAAAAGATAAGGTATCTTTTTTTTTTTCTCCGAGTATTTCTACAGCAATTGTACCTTAGAAGGAAACACAGCAGAGAAACAAAGCACAGCATCTGGACCATAAACAAGCGTGAGTTATCTCTTCCATTTAGATGGATATTTAGGTGAATGTTACTTTAATCGGAAGTGATCAACACACCTTTAAGCTAAATGCAAAAAACTAGCCCAGTGACCCGTTACTGCAAATGTGAAATAGAAAGCATCAGCTCTGTCAGATGAAAATAATCTCTTTCCAATGACCTGGAGCTGAGTAAAGACAGAGTTACAACTTCTTAAAGCTCTCCATACAAACAATAAGTGGAATGACACAATCTCTGGCATTCACCAGGAAAAAACACACACACACACAAAAAAAACCAAACCACAAAAAAAACCCAAACAAAAAAACCCAAACAACCCACATTTTGCCAAGTTAATTAAATGCTTTTACTGCACAATGTATCGCTTATTGTTCAGAGTGGTCAGACACTATGCCGAGCAAGCATCGTCATGAGCTATCCCTCTCCTCCCTAATTTGTTTCAACAAAGCCTACAGTATCCTCCTCTTTATTTTATAATTAGCATTCGGAAAGCGTGTCAGGATGCCGTGTCCTTCCTCGGGGGGCAGCTGGGGCAGCCCCTGGCAGCAGCGGCAGCAGCAGCCTCCACCGCCTCTGCCCTTATTCCATGTCTGGCAACTGGCTCGGCCACCACTGCAGACCGGGCAGAAAGAAGAGCTTTGTCTCATATTCACATGCTACACAGTGTATTCCCCACGTTGCTTCTGGACACAAACAGGGCCAGAAAGTTCTCACCAGATGAATTTTTATGATAAATGGAATGTCACTGCTTTCAAGCTAAATGAAATAGGTTTCATTTGATAAACTGTTCACTTGAGAACTCACAAAATATTCACTCCAATATACCTTTAACTTTCAGAACACAGTCTGATCATTTAAAAAAAAACAGCTGGAAGTGTACCTCAAATTTGAACATCGTTTCTCTGAATTACTTTCCAGTAATTCAGAATGCAAAGCAGTATTTCCAGTAATTTGTGCCATTCTGATAACTTGGAATAGCCAGGAACTGAGTTCATGGCTGCTTTGCATTCCCAAAGTGACAGAAAACAAATGGATTGTACTAGGGAATTCATTCTTTATTACTTTCTCTTCTCCCTTCCTTCAGCAACATTATTTTAAATAACTAATGCATCAAAAAACACGAAAAGCTTTTACTGAAGAAATAAGAAAATCATACATAAAAGTTGCAGTATTGTTTCATTGGCTAATTTTCATACTTATTTTTTCTTTCTTCAGAAACCTTCATAATCCATAACAAATCAATTCAGCCATGAAAAAGTGCTTAGTGCGCTGTAAGGCACAGCACATGAAACCTGTGGTGCACCCTTTCCAGGAATACACCCTGTACAAAAACACAAACACAAACACACACACACACACACACACACACACACACACACACAGAGTTGTAGTGTGCTAATGGGGGGGCCTATAAGGAAGATGAGGACAAACTTTTTAGCAGAGTGTGTTGCAACAGGACAAAAGGTAATGAGTTCAAACTAATAGAGGGGAGATTAGACCAGATATAAGGAAGACATTTTTTACACTGAGGGTGGTGAAACACTGACAGAGGTCACACAGAGAGGTGCTAGATGCACTATCCCTGGAAGTATCCAAGGTCAGGCTGGATGGGACTCTTGAGCAACCTGATGTAGCTGCATATGTCCCCGCTTACAGCAAGGATATTGGAATAGATGACCTTTAAATGTCCCTTCTAACCCAAACCATTCTATTCTATAATTCTCTTTCTTCATGGGGCTCATGCAATTATTGGTCCATTGTAGGACCAGGGAGAAAACTGCACTATCTGATGTATACATCTGCTTACACAGAAGCTCAGTAAAGAGGGCAGAGCTCCGAGCCCTAGCAGAGAAAATAGGAGTAACAGTTTCCTGAGGACTGCTAAGCCAACACACTATTAAATGTACCGTCTGACATTGTTCTGTTCTTCCACTCTTGCAGCTACCACATGCTATGGACAAAATCCAAGTTAAACACTCTCACCAGAGCATGCGCCAAGACAGGCGAGTAGGCCTTGGGCTTCGCCAATACAACGCGGTTCTATTCTCTATTTATTTTTGTAGTTCAAAGACCTGGCAGTAGCCCATTTGATGCCTGCCATAAGGACCAATGCACTCCTGATTACTGCCATGAGATTTCCAAGCCCACAGACGGCATGTATTCCAGCATATGCCCGTCACTAAGATAGACTATGTACAAATAGCAGCGGGATTCTCTGAATGAAAGAAAAAAGCCAGCTCCCATTTCTACTTTGAACCCTCTCATGATAGGCTGCCAACTTGAGGACCTTGCTTTAATCACAGCAACCACATGAAAGAGTTTATTCTGTTTATCTTGGTTCATTTAGGAAACCAGTGATAAGTCTGCCATGAAAAAATTCCATCTTCTCCTGGAAGCTGGCATACTTGTCCCAAGATACGGGCTTTGATTTCATTTTAAGTGCAGTTATTTACAGTCATATCGCAGAGTCCATGAGTTCTCTCATTCTACCAGATTACTTCTTTTCCCTAATAAGCACATAGTGAATACTTCAATATTTCTCTCAAGCACAATAGGATCTCTGAGTGGAAGTGGTGGAAGAAGGGCAGCAGATCCTCCTAAAGCCACAGCTCAAGAGTGCAGGCTGCCATCCTTGAAGTATGCACCCAGCCAGGCAGCAAGAGGTGATGGAAGAATAGCTGTGGCCCACATGTCAGACACATCTGACTGACCTTTCTTTCTCCCACTAGGCTTTCTGAAGAAAACAGGACAAGTGGAGTATTAAGGAAAGGTATGAGACCAGCACCCAGCTCCTAAAGATGGAGCATTACTTTGCCATAGAATAGTAATAACAGCAAAAAATGAAGATGCAGACAAATTGTAAATGAAAATTATATAACTCTCTTCTTCATGAGCTAGTTTGGGGATGTTAATTTTTTTTTTTTTTCTGTGGAGTATTATGGATAACCAAACAGGGACTCTTGTTCCAGTAAATCAGAACAGCATATACTTTTAAATTTTGCTACCATCTACAGACTACTGACTGCCCCAGAGCTGTTTGTGGTGTAGACAGATTCTGTTGTGCTGTTGTATGAGTTTTCTAGGCTCACTAGGTACCACATTGGGTTTAAGTGTCAATGAATGCCATAATCTCACTGCTAGTAAGAAGTTTTAGAAGGTGTGAAATGAACCTCGGGGATTCAAGGTAGTGGGTATAGTGATGATGGGAGTACCCACTGGAGGCTGCTGGGGCACAGGTTGTGAAAGGACTTCGGAAGCAGACAGTAGCAGTCTGCTGTAACCCAGTGAAAGACATTTATGGTTATATTTGATTCCTGGAAGCTACATGAAGCCTGAACTTCTGGCAAAGACATAAATGGGAATGAAGAGGAAACCTCTTCTCATATTTGCAGAAAGATGCATAATTTTCAAATTCTGAAGGATCATTATCTTCAACACAACCATTTTTCCTCTTGAAATGTAGGTTATATTACTACATTTACTTATGACTTCTCAGCCCTTGGCACCCATAATTCAATTTTCCTTTTTAAAAAACTGCTGAAGTCTCTATGCTGATATCTAAGCAAACACCATATTTCATCTCTAACTGTATCCTGTTTAGTCTGGATTTGTTCACAAGCAGTAGATTTGAATTACAGCCTTGCAGAATAATCAGTAATAAACACACAAAAGTGACAGGCAATAAGTTAATAGTTTTCATGGGAGATAACGTGAGATCTTGGCAAAACTTTGCCATATGGTGTGATTGTGCCAATTTACCTCTTGCAGTAAGATATAGTTATTTGTATTGAGCGATATTAGGAGATGCTACTATAAATCTTGCAGTATCTTGCAAACCTGCAATTACTCTCTACAAGTGCCCAGATGGGGATTATATCTCATTATATCAAGTGCTATGCAAAAAACAAATGTCTGGCTGTAATTAATGGGGTTGGAAACTTCAAGAACAGATCTGCTGATGAAAAAAACACAAATGGTCAGAGTTTCAGCTTGAATAACAACTCAAATGACTGTGTGTTTATGTTAACCTTGTCCAAAGTATGTAATCATCCCGAGAATGCAAAACTGGATCGAATCACAAGAATTACTTTCCTTGCAAGATTTCAACTGTGTCCTTTGTCTCTGTTAAAAATATGTCAAAAAAGTTTCATTTCTCATGTTACAGTAGCATTTAGATTTCTGACCTTTTTAGAAATAGAAATAACAGATCCCTGGAAAAAAACCCAACAAAAACAAAAACAAAACAAAACCAACCAAAACCAAACCAGTTTTATACAGCATTAAGGTTAGAAAAAGGTTCACTTTGGTGGAAGCTTAAACAAGAACCTATTTTATGTGTGAACCGATTCCTCTGAACACCAAGACCAGTTGTTTACTCACCGAGGTGTAACACAGCATTGTCAAATTCCCTATTATATAAGCCCTAACCAAAGTTTCCAACACAAAATATTTCTATTTCCTCTGCCTGGAACCTTAAAACATGTCACTGAATAATCAGTTCCCTTCATGTACCACTGTAGCATTCTGCAAAAAAACATCATCCCTGGATTATCCTGCTCAAGTTCATGGCAAATCCACACACTTTGCAGTGTTTCAATTTCAGTTGTCCAAATAACAGATTTCCCCAAAGAAACATCTTTGGATGACCTCAGGTTCATGCCAGAGATAACCAGCTATAGAGGCTTGGGTTTTCCCCTGAAGATCTGTAACATTATTAGCTGAATAGGCTCGGATGAGTATATATTCAGATACGCTTTTATTAAAATTGACTTTTCATATTAGTCATGATCAGATCTTTATGCTCCTAAACATTTCTCCTTCAGTGCCAGAGTTAAAGAAAATTGCATAACTTTAGTCCAAGTTATTCTCATTGTCTAATAAACATTTTGATTAAACTCACCAAAGGTTGCTCTAGCTCCAAAATATTTTTAAGTATTTTGAGACGCGAGTTTTCCGTTTTCTCAAAAAATTACATATTATCTCTATCCAGAGGAATCATAGGACAAGTCAGATCAGATATTTAAGATGTAAAGTGAAAGAAGATGAAATTTTTCTTTCAAGAAAAATGATGTTTTATGAAAGGAAGGCTTCAAATTTTCATTTTTTCTCTTATTCTCAGAAATGTTAATAAGTAAAACTGAAAGGACTTTCTTTTCCTTTCTACTGAAAAAGAAAGCAGAGGTTTCTAAATTCCACTTACCTACCTTTAATTTCAGCCTCAGCAATGTTATTTGTCAGCCAGAATCAATGTCAGTCTTGCACACCTATTAACAGAATTCCTTTTATTGAATCCTTGCAACCCTTGCTAATGTGTAAGCCACAAAGCATGAATGTTCATTTTGAGTTCAGTCTGCAGAAAAAGTAACCAGGAAAACCACTTCTCTGCCTCCCTTTCCCTCTAGCTCCCAAAACCTGTCCTGGAAATGTTTAATAACCCTAACCCTGCAAAACCGCTGTGCAAACGGATGCTGCTTCTTAAACAGACTGTCATAAATAGATGATGAATGAGGGGAGCTGTAATGGCTATTTTTAGATGGATGACACGAGTTTCAGAGAAATCCTTATCATTATTTTTTTAGAAAACCTTTTGAATCACCCTCCTTATATGCAGCTACATCAACCTACCTCAGCTTTCCCTACAACAAAAGAAGTGATGTCCAGCATCGTGCCCAGGCTTTCTGCTAGATGGAAACATCCTGCTGGCTCCATGGACCAGCAGCTGCCACTTAGCAATGACTTGACTGACTGTGGGAAACTACAACCCACATATTTATTCTCCCGAATTACTAGTTTGATGTTCTAACTTTTTCTTGCAGTTTCTTCTATCCAGTCTGTGCATAATGAAGTTCTCTCTCCAATTAGCACTAAAGATGTGAATCTCATCTTTTCTTCTTGCTACAATTCCTGGTTACTTAGCCCCACTTGCTGCAATTTTGCAGTTGTTATTTCTGTCTTAACACTATGCTCTTACTAGAGAACTGAAATGTTTGCAGTAATTGGCTCTAATAGCTGCCCTTGAAAGATTACTGCTGGTTTATGTTTAGGAATACCAACTCCAACAAGATATGACAACACTTAATTTGTACTTGAACCATTTAGAAGGTGAGTTGACTTTGATCACCTTAACACTTAAAAAAATAATAACATAAAAAACCCAAACCACTAACAAAAATAATATCTCAAACAATATGAATAAATATGCTGAAATATATCCATGTTCTTGAACCCTCTGAGTCTCTTTTTGGATCTATGCAAGTCTTAACAGGATAAGATGCATTTTGTGCTATTTAGATATAGTTTGTTCAGGAGAAACTCCCTGCATCTGAGAGAATATGACAGTGTATACAATATACTGAAACATTGCTCTGAATTTTCTATGGGTAGGGAGTTAACAAGACAGAGCTCTGCCTACAGATTAACTAAGAAAGTATTACCTGGATCTAATGATATGCTCTTGTTTTCACTAAAATAGCATAATGCAAACCAGAATCAAATTCTGGCTCTGTATACACAAAATATAATTTTTTCCATCAGAAACTAGAATAGTTTAATGTGTTGATTTTTATGTTCTGCTACAGTCCTTTCATAAAATCATCCTGGAGTTTGGAGGATTCAGCTGTTGTATTTAAAAGGCATCAGTGTCCAGATTGTAAATGCAATCATTTCTCCCTCTCTCCAGCCCTTAACAACAATATTACAACAGAAAGAATCAAACAATGCTTGTTGAC
>VYZU01025561.1:22306-82426 GCA_013401355.1 Ceyx cyanopectus | reverse complement strand
TTTTGTTTGTTTTTGTTGTTATGTCCAAAGATTTTTGGCAAATTTTGAATCTTCCAGTGATTCTGGACATTGGG
Source organism: Ceyx cyanopectus (assembly GCA_013401355.1). Taxonomy (NCBI): domain Eukaryota; kingdom Metazoa; phylum Chordata; class Aves; order Coraciiformes; family Alcedinidae; genus Ceyx; species Ceyx cyanopectus. Next base: position 82,352 of record VYZU01025561.1, on the reverse strand, counting down.
TCATCCATTTTGTTCAGGTTCACTCCCAAGCTGAATGCTCTTCTCTCAAGGAAACTCTTCAGAGTTTCACAGGGAGCTCTGTTAGCTGCTCTAATCTCTGAGGGTTATCAGCAGGGAGATCTTGTGTCTGATGTTGCTAATTCCTGAGGTTTGAGCAGCCTTGTCAGTGAAGTCCTTGAATCTGCTGACATGTAAACTGTGTGCTTCTTTGTAAGAGAGGGGCACACAGCATTATCTTTGTTTACTAGATCTGCAGAAGACCAGGACACGCAGTGTGTTTGGCTGTTTTCTGAAGGTAGCAAGAATCCAAACTGTGCCTGTTTAAAGAGGCCTGTGATAGTATTTAGTGTTGTGATATGGACAGAAAGCACTATGTTGGACAAATCCAGTGGGGGAACTCTGGCAAACTTGGGGAAGTCCTCTCTAACTGTCTGCCAGAGCTTTTCACTCTGTAACAGAACTGGCAGAAGGAGATGATCTGACTGCACTTCAGTTCTTGGTAAAGTGTGCTTGTGTCAGTCAAAGCAAAGACAACAAGCTTTGCAAGAGATACTTGTCTCAGATTTGGATGGAAAGAAGGAACATCTTTTGTTCTAGATTTTTTACACTTTTGATCCTAACTGTAGAAGACCCACTAACATTAAAACTTGCCCACCATTGTTTTTTTCAAAGCACATTGATCAACCACAAATCCCCCTTTATTTACATAAAATACCTTCAAGTGCAAGGTTTCTATGGGTTTAATCTGCCTGCATTGTACCATTGACATTAATGCTCTCTGTCACTATAGCAGGAAAATAGGACTGGAAGGCAGCGATGAGTCTTCAAAATGTTACTGACAAAATGACATGAATTTGGTTAGGCCACAAATCAGTATTGTTTGAGTCCAGGAATATATTTTTTTTTTTTCCCTCCTCTGTCTCTGTGCCACTTCTCACAGGACATGACAAGAGATCAGATAGCAGCTGAAAAAGTGGCTCTTCAGAAAGCTTTGCTGTATTACGAAAGCATTCATGGCAGACCGGTATGTACAGTGTCCTTTTTTTTCAAACTACATCTTTATAGTTTGGTTTCTGTGGTAAACAATCCCCCTGATGTTCCTCTGATGTCACAGTCAGGAGAATTTGCTGTTCAATCCATATATTCATTCCCTACCCCATCTCCCTGACCCTTCATTGTCACTGCTGCTGAGACGTCTGTCCTAAGCAAGGTGATGTCTGCACAAAGCTCTGGGCTTGGCACCTGTGGGATGAAGGTTCATTATTGTGGCATCACGCTCACCAGGACTCACATACATCCAGTTTGTGGCCTTGAGGACTCACCAGCTTTGCCCAAAATACAGTCCCCCATCTAACCAGGAATTTTTCAACTTGCTGCTGTGAGGAGTTTACTGGGAAGACAGCTCTTCATACATGCTCCTTCTTAGAGGAGCTACAGCACGTTTCTCCTGGCATCCTGCTCCTTGCTATTTTCTTAGCCCTCTTGTGCCAAAGGATTCATGAAACAGTTTGTCTCCTGAGCATCACAGCATAAGTTGAGAAGACATTTTTCCTCTGAGAACTTGATGGGTTTTTCTATATGCCAGTAGAAGTGAAGGGCATGAGGTTTCTTACACATTTGAACCTAACAAAGGAAGATTATTTGTTAATTAATGTATAATCCTCTTCCCCTCTTCTCCATGAAACCAAGTCTGCTTTTGCTGCTTTTACAGTGACATCTGAGTGAACTCACTTAAATCTGTTTAAAAAGAGAAAAGCCCAGAGCCTATCTTGTCAGCACACCTTTTCTCCTTTTTTAATTTTTTTAAATTTTTTTCTCCCCTTTCTGATGCTTTATTTATACAACTGGTTTTTAATTTGTTTGGTTTTAATTGAGCAGTCTATACCAAGCAACACTGAACTGCATGGAAAGAGACTGCAGCTGACCAGCTTGTGCTGTTTCAAGCTCCTGGCACTGCAGCAGTGGAAAAGTACTGAGAGGTTGAGGAGAATGGGGATAGTTCAGCCAAGTTTGCTTGGCGTTTTGTTTTGTTTTGTTTGGGGTTTTTTGTTGGTTTGTTTTTGGGTTTTTTTTAAAGATATTTAACTGAACAAGAAAAACAATGAAGCTCAGATTTATTGTGCAGCTGAGTCTTTCTGCACCAGTGATAGATAAACCTGCAAAGGTAGGACTTGAACTGTTCTAGTTAAACCAAAAAGTCCATCTCTGCAGAAATTCTCAAGCTGCCCTAACAATGCATGGAATGATCTGTTCCTTGACTGCTGCTCTTTTGCTATGTGGAGTGTTCCCCAGAGTTGTGTCAAAGGCTCCATTATTCCAACAGTCCTTTTGCATTTTGATGTTCTCCCAAAATATACTCGGGTTTTGCTGGAATTACTTCAAGTTTACCTAGTGAGACACTTTGCCCATATGCTAAATGTTTTCTTTCAGAACCTGCTTTCTGTTAAGTGTGCTGTAAGTCTGCAGGGCTAATTCAGGCCCCATACACTTCCAAAGCCTAAATTAATTCTCTGTGTTCTTCCTCCATCTTGATATTCAGACACCAAAGCATGTCATTTGTTTTCCCAGTTCTTCAACATACCTAAATCTTGGAATGGGCAAAAAAAATCTGTGTTTCTTTCTTCTGTGTAGAACAGTGCTGTTTATCTACTTTGAAATGTTGTTAATTGAAGGTTTGGTTCTCAGCCTCTGCACAGTCTGTCTTTTTTTTAAGTAATAGAAACTGTCCGAACCAACAGTAGTGCTGTGCTTCCTGTTTTACTAACTGCTAACCCAGTAAATCTAGGAATAATAATATATTTTTTAAATTTGTATGAGAAAACAAAGTTGGAGGCAACTTGCTAGCCAGTGCCATTGAATGCAGACACATCAACACAAGACTCAATACAGAGAAAGCTGAGTGAATTGTTTCATGCTGCCCACATTCCCCTGATCCATGTGAGTGGTTTACTCAGCCAACAGCCAGCCTGAAGCTGTCAGGTATGGGAGCCTGGCTAGGCTTTGAGGGTATGGGACACACAGGCTCTAGGGCTCAAACTGCACCCTGTGAGGTTTGGGGATGTTTGTACTGAACCCAGAAGAATGAAGAAGGTCTTGCTGCTTCTTCCTCCCTATTCATCTGCACCCAACCTAGGAAGCAGACTTAGTTGTTCAGATGCTCTGATGATTAGCAACAGTAAAAAGCCTTGAGGAAGATACTAATGACATCAGAATCAGTTAAAGCTTCCCCTTCAAAGCTTTATAATCTAAAATTAGACAAAAGGTACAATTGAAGGACAGTGATGGGATGTGGGTCGGACAGTGCTGAATACAAAGAAGGATGATGATCAGGTTGGTTCTGCTGAGTGTTTTGTTGGGTTTTTGTTTTCTAAGCCTGCTGGAACAAAACATTTTAAAAATAAAAGCCAGGTTCCTCATGACTAGTACCTAGTTGGACAGACCTTTGATTTCCCACACTAGCTACTGTCTGTTAGGTCTTCCCTTTTCCTGCACTGTCGGTAGTACTGAGATTTTCTGAGGTAGGGAAGAGCAGTGTAAGAAGGGCTTGGGGTGAACATCACAGCATCATTTTATCTCTCCGTGCCACACTTTCCTGGCTCCTCCAGCCCTTCTCAGATCTTTGGTAACTTCCCTTCAACAAAGTTGCTGGAAGGACTTGGGGGAAATCAAAGTTAGGGTGTTAAACAATTGAACAGCTACTGGCTTGGGCAGGAAATTAGGAAGATTACAATGCTGCAAAGTTAGCCTTTGTGAAATCTGACCTGGGAACTTGCCCTGGGAAAGTCTTCTTACAGTGTCCAGTCACTACAGATCCTTTCTCTTTTTGTGGGCCATAAACATTGCCATTGAGGTCCCAGCCACAAGAATAAGGGTGGGAAGCCTCATGTCGTGCCTTGTAATGGTAGACACGATTACAAACACAAACTTCTGCTTCTGTGGGTGATTTTGTGCTGTGGATTTACAATGCCCAAGTTGGTCATGTGCACCTACAGTCTCATACAGCCACGTTACAAGACAGCCCACAGCTTGGCTGCTGTTTCATCTGGCACCAGGGACAGGAGAGGCAGTGACCTACACAAGCATTCGCATTACTGGCTTTAGGGCTGATGCTGCTAACCTGTCACCCTTCAAACCCCCTCTGGCTAACAGAGGTCACAGGCACGTGCATTGTAGAGTGAAGCTTCTCTGCTGCAGCCTTTATGAGTGTCACTTCTTTTTCAGGTTACCAAAAATGAACGCCAGGTGATGAAGCCATTGTATGACAGGTATCGCTTGGTCAAGCAGATCCTCTCGAGAGCCAACACCATCCCCATCATTGTGAGTAGAGCATTGTTTTGGGGCCTTTTCCTTTGGTTTTAAGGAAACAGGAATCACCACACTTCTGCATACACCACAACCACTAAGGTTAAGTCCCAACCTCACTTATCACTCAGAGACTAAGCAAATAAGTGGATCAGTGACACACCATATACTGAAGTCAGGCAAAGCTAGTCAAGGGACAATTGTGCCCACCCATGAGCTCTGAGGTGCATCTCACCTTGTGTTGTTTCTCGTTTTTTCATTGGGCTGCTGCTGTTATTTTATCATCTTGTGTTTGGCTACAGCCTCACTTCCCTTTCCTTACCAAACCACTGTGAGCTGTAGGTCTTCGTGCTGCTGGGTTACACAGGGTTATGTCGAACACAGACTTGTGTGGGTCCCACAGGAGATAGTCTCCTTGGCTGACAGAAAGGGCCAGCAGTCTCCTAAAGCTTCATTTGTATTAGAGATCCTGTAAGTGGTGGATATTCCCTTATTTAAGGTGGTGCTTTGGCAAGCAGGCACCACCACCAGCATGGCATTCATACACCCCTCGAGGGAGCAGATGGACTTGCCTTTAATTTTAGACAACTTATGTAGGCCACTTTGAAAAAATATTTGACCTGAAAAAATACACACAGAATATTTATAGCCTGTCTATGAAAAGAGAATTGTATTATCATGGTTCCTGTTTACTCTGTCATGTATGAGCCTTTTTTTCCTGTTCCAAGCACTGCTCCTGTCCTGGCTGCTTTTTGTAGGCTGTCAGTGAAGTGAATGGACTCACACAGCATTACTCAGTGCAGTCACACTGAGAAGTGGGATGCTTGCTTTCTGCAAATACTGGGAGGTGGTCCTGCAGTTTAAAATTAAACAAAAAAGCCATTCCTCTTGGAATATGCAGAGCATTTCCCTACATGTGTTCTGTGGAGATGGTGCTGGCAATCAAGAAAGAATAAAATTGTTGCTGTGCATGGGCAGTTTAAGGCAAAGTTGTCAAAAGGGAGCTCAGGTCCCGTTTAGACACAAAACTGAAATTGCTCAATGTCTAGCAGAGGAGAGACAAGGCTGGCTTTCCCTGCCCTTTGAGTGAGAGCAGTGAATGGCTCGTGCAGAGGCAGGATACATCTGAAAAACCTCTCTCTACACCAACAGGCACTTCACTGAGAAATCAGGCTTCTGGAGAGCAAGGAGAGTCTAGCTGGCCTTGCACTGTGGCTCTAGAGAGCAAACCCCACGGGGTGTGTGTGCATGGGCTTGGGCTGTGGGTTATTTTCCTGTAGTTCCTGCCCTGAGAGTATTCCAGCATCTAAGCTTTTCTTCATGAAAGTGTTGGGCAGTGATGTCCTTTGCCAAGCAACATCTCGAGAGAAAGCAGCCCGAAGCTCGGGGGGTTTGCCCAGTGTGCTTTTCTGCTTTGAGAAACCCAATTCTCCTGATGGTCCAGTGATGAGCTGAATGTCTGAGTGAGAATGAGCTGAGAGCAGGTGGTGGAGGAGAAAGGGTTCGTAATGTAACATCCTTGTTAACACCTGTCACAGGGTTCCCCCTCCAGCAAGCGGAGAAGCCCTTTGCTGCAGCCAATTATCGAGGGCGAAACAGCTTCCTTCTTCAAGGAGATAAAGGTGAAGACCTCCAGCTGCTAACTAATTGTTCCGTTTGCATCCATTTTCTCCTTATACAAATGAAAGACAGTGATTAATAATTTTTTTAGTAGTGTTGATTTTTTTTGCAGTGTCGTCCTGAAAAATCAGTAGCTGCTTTTAAGCCTCACCAGTTCTGATCAGATTCTTCCTTTGCTGTAGATAAGACTACAGTATGCCCTTGGCTTTGCATTCTTGCCCCTCCTTCTCCTTCCCCCTCCACCTGCACAGAATGTCTTTTTTTTGCTTCAAAAAAAAAACCCCAAAAAAATCACAATTACCTTTGTATGTTGCTTCTTTATTGCTTTCCTCCTTTCTTTTTCAAGACACTAACTCATTTTTTGGTGGTTTCTCTCACTCCCAAGCTCTGTGGCTTGCACACAGCACTGCAGCAGGAATGAGCTCACACCACTAACCCTCCTGTGTGGAGCCAGCTGTGGCACTCACTGGGTCCATGCCTACTCCCATTCACACGCTTGTTTTATCCAGGTCCCTTTGTCATGACCTTGTAAAGGGTATTTCTAAGCAAGTCACACAAAAATGGAAGTAAGAACAACATGGTTCCACTAGATAATGCTTGGTCAGATGTGGATGGCAGGATTGTGTGTGTTTCTTGTGCTGCTGTGGGGTAGTTCTTGGTGGTTAAGACTGCTGCAATATTAGGCCTTCTTCCTCCGGGTAGAAGGGAGGTCCAGTGGCTGACCAGGACACACAGCATGGAGCTGGGCCCTGGCTTGCTTTGGTTCTTCCTGGAAGAAAGTGCACTCGGGTCATTTATCTACCCAGAGTTTGGTTAATGGTGTAACAACTGCAGACTGAAACATCCAATAGGGGTTCATTATTAGGCAGTAACAGTAGATTGTATCTTGATGGACTATTCAAGGCACATACTCATGAAAATTAGGCTGCACACTGAAGATGTTAAGCTGCTGTTTTGAGGCTGGTTAATCACCATTGAGCTCTCTGTTGTATTTTCTAGGTAACTGCTGGATCAAATGTGTAATAGTGGTCTGGTGGGAGGTATTTTTGTTGGTTTTGGGGGTTTTTTTGTGTTTTTTTTTTTAGTGTGTCCTCTATTTTTTCATCTCTGCTTTCACTCAGAGTCAAAACCTAGCTGTCAGTTATGGTGATCTCTGATGACCAGAGTGCTATGCTGGGGCAGCATCACACCAGCTCTGCTGTGCCCTGGAGAGGATACAAACCTTGGGAGGTTTGTGAGTGAAGATCAGGGTGAAACCCATTAACCTTTACATGCCTACAAACACTGAAATGGGGCCCTGTGAAACTACACCCAGAACTGAAGAAAACTGCAAAAAGACCTCAAAACTTACCCCTGTGTAGATCCACTGTGGGCAGAGTTCTGCCCACCCTAACTGACCCCTCACCATCTCAGGGTCGATTTTGTCTTTTGGAGGGGTTTTTTTTTGAGCATTTGGGAGAGTTTGATAAATGCTTGAGAGGGGATTTGAGGTGAAGCTTTACCAAACACTTGGGAAGCTTGCTTGCTGGTAGTACTGATGGGGGGTTGCTCTGGAGATATTTCTAACTGTGAAAAATCCAAATGCCTCACGAACGCCTAAAGATCCAAGCAGTTGTAAGCCAGATGTATCTAGACAATGAAAATTACTCGTTCTGGCTCAAGGTGTAAAAAGAGATTCCCATGTGAGACCTGTTTAAAGCAAAGGCCTTGGATGGTCATTTCCATTCAAGCTCTCACTAAGAATTCAAAGAATCATAGAATTGTCAGGGTTGGAAGGGAGCTTAAAGATCATCTAGTTGCAACCCCCCTGCCATGGGCAGGGACCCCTGCTACTAGGTCAGGTTGCTCAGAGCCCCATCCATTCCTTTGTTTTAAACAACAAAATACTTCAAGATGTCTTGTGACAGACAGATGTAGTTTTTTGGCACTGAGGTCTGAACAAGCCAAATTTCTACACTTTCTTTTCCTCCCCTGGGCTTCCATTGGCAGGAGGCTCACTCCTGAGTTCCAGGCCAGAGTAATCCTTGCTGGCTGGGGCAGATTGTCTAAGCAAATTTTCCTCTGTGCCACAGCAGGATCAGCTTTCTCCTGCTTCAGTCTAAGTTGCACTTACCCAGTAGGGCAGGATGATGTGCTTGAGGACTGGTGGCAGTAAGTGATGGTCTGCCCTCCCCAGCCCAGACTGAAGCTGTTTGCTGGGCTTAGAGACAGGATGTGACTGCTGGTTGATGCTTTCTGTTTGAAGCAGGTAATGAATGTCTGGAGAAATTGTCTTATCTAATAGTATGCTAAATATTGCCTTAACTTTTACAAGTTGCCTGCAGATTTTCTGGACAAGTATTCAGAAAATCCCTGACTCTGAGAATTTAATGGGACTGTGCCAGGTCTTTCTGTTACTTTCTCTCTTTTTGCTTTGAATATAGAAGCAATTTCTTAGGAATAATTGGCTTCTTTTGATTCCAGTGCAACAATATCTTTTTGCATACACTTGAAGACTTCAATGATATTAGCCCTCAGAAGTTTTTAAAGATATGCATGTGCTTAGATCCTTCCTGGCTAGACTCACATGGTTTTTAAATAAGTATATATACAACATGCACATGTATTTAAGAGACTTACTGTCCATACCGGCATTTATAACCTCCTTCTAATGCTCATGCCTCATTCCTTGCATTAAGGTGAAAACCTGCAAGTAAGAGAAAACTGAGCCCTGCTCCCTGATAATACAAATGATTTCTGGACAGTGTCACAGGACAAGGTCTGCATTTGGGAATGCTATGATTAAGCAAGTACCAAGTACAGCAGAGACTGGCAAATCTTATGTCTATAAATACTGAAAACAATGTGAACACAGCAGATGCATTGGTGTACTTTGGGGAACACTGGTGTACTGGACAGAGTGTTTCCACTCCACATTTTTAGTGTGTTCCAGCTAAATGGTACAGAACTGATATCAGGAACATGGTAGCAGCAGCAGTCCTTTTTTAGTCAATCATATCCCACTTTTGGTTCATTGAAAGGCTGATCTAAGCTCAGGGATATGGATGTCCAGGCTTTTAAGGTCTTGAATTCAGCCCTTAGAGAGAACTATTGAGCTGCATCTATTCAGAGAATATTTCACATGGTAATCTAGTAATCTTTATGCTGCCAGTGTGTTCACAGGGAGATGTAAAGGATGGCAGGTGTACTTTAGACAGCATGCATGGTGACTGTTTATTTACATCGGAATAGATAAAATAAAGCAGTAGGTTGCTAAGAACCCCAGGTGTTTTTTCACTCAGTTTTGATGCCCTGGGTCTCCTTAACCAATCTGAGTTGGTGGTCACAGTTTCTCTGATGTGCTTTGGATATGGAGTGTCTTACTGGTGGCCTTCTGGTGTCCTGTACTGCTTGCTCTGCCTGTCCACTTTTCATACCTGTTCCCAGTGCATGTGGTGAAAGCAGGTGCCAGTTGCTAAGAAGGGAAGCAGTAACCTGTTCTATTATGGGGGTGCTCTTCCTCTTTAGGAGGAAGAGGAGGGGTCGGAGGAGGACAGCTGTGTGAAGCCAGATCTCACAATCACCATGAAAACAGATTTCACCGTGCCTAGCTTCTCGGATCCACTAGAAGATGATGCTGATGGCTTTGTTTCCCCAGTTGATGAGAAGATGCCCCCAAGGAGCACTCAGGATATGGGACTTTCAAATCTCCACGAGGCATCCATGTACGTTCAATTCACAGGCAACTTCAAACATGTATTTCTTGCTCAGTATTTTGTTTCTCAGAAAAGTGGGTAGATTTGTTTTGGTTTTTATTTATTAACTGAGTCAGAAGATTTTGCCCTTCGTTTTCAAATACAGTGGGCAGTCATATGAAAGGATTTAGGAAGAAACTGTCTTGTCCTGATAATGTTACTAGATTTCTGTGTCTTTGGATTCTAGCACTAAAGAGTGGCTGCACTTCACCAGTGGCAAGCCATTACTGTGGAAACAACCCTGTGCTCTACAGGTTTTTTCATGTTTTGGAGAGGTCAAGCTGAACTAGCTTTGCTAGTTTGAAGCACCTAGATCTGATGCAAACACGTGCAGATTGTAACCTTGACTTGTGACTGTTGAATCTTGATCCTGTAGAAGTCATCACAATCAGACATATATCTTCAGCAAGTAAGTTTCAGAGGAGTTAGGGGTGAATTGTGAAATGCAGACTTGACCTACTTAGGAGGATTCAGCTTCAGTGTGTGATGATTTAGCTGAACTAAATTCAGAGAGGTTATTGTTGCAAGCAACATCAGGTTGCCAGAGCCGCTTGCACGGGCAGCTCTACTGAGCTTGGTGTACATGTAACTGTACATTTATAGATTGACTGTATGTTTCCCATTGTCATTTATACATCTGTCTAATCTTGTTTTATTTAAACTAAACAGCCCTGAACTCTTAGAGCATCTCCAAGAAGTGAGGGAAGAGAAAAAGTGTATCAGAAAAAAATTGAGAGACTTTGAAGATAATTTTTTCCGACAAAATGGGAGGTAATTTCTCAGCTGTCTCTCAGTCCTTCAGCTGCTTTTCATCTGTTTGCCATCTACAGAGGCCTCCAAATAGGGAAAGCTACCAGAATGCACGTTTCTGCATTATTATCAGTGTTTCACCCACATTCATTACAGTTGCCCATTTAAAGTAGTTGCTTCCCCTTGGTAAATCCATGCTGACTACTTCTGATAACCTTCTGCTCATCCATGTGCCTAGAGATGAGCTCCAGAATGAGCTGCTCCATTGTTTTCCCAGGGATGGAGGTGAGGCTGACTGGTTTAGAATCACAGAATGTCAGGGGTTGGAAGGGACGTAGAAAGATCATTTAGTCCAGCCCCTCTGCCAGAGCAGGATCACCTAGACCAAGTCACCCAGGAACACATCCAGGCGGGTTTTGAGTGTCATAGAATGTTTAGGGCTGGAAGGGAGCTCCAAAGGTCATCTAGTCCAGCCTCCTTCAGTGAGCAGGGACACCCTCAACTAGACCAGGCTGCTCAGAGCCTTGGCCAACCTCACCTGGAATATCTCCAGGGATGGGGCCTCAACCACCTCCCTGGGGAGCCTGTTCCACTGATCCACCACCCTCAAGGTCAAGAACTTCTTCCTAATATCCAGTCTAAATCTCCTCTGCTCTAATTTAAACCCATTACCCCTCATCCTTTCACTGCAGGCCCTTGGAAACAGCCCCTCTCCAGCCTTCCTGTTGCCCCTTCAGGCACTGGGAGGTGGCTATAAGGTGTTCCAGGAACCTTCTCTTCTCCAGGCTGAACAACCCCAGCTCCTTGTAATCTCATTCAAAAGCTCCCTGCTCATCCATTCAGGTCTCTTAGCACATCTACTCGATTTTTTACTCAATGGAATGCCCCTAACTTGGGCCTGGAGGAAGTGGTATTTAAAAGTTAACCAACTGTCTTAGGCTCTTTTACCCTCCAGAGTCTTAGCCCATGGGATTCCTGAAAGCAGATCTTTGAAGAGTTCAGAGTTAGCCCTGTGGAAGTCCAGGGTTGGAATCCTACTGATTGTTCTGCTTCCACCTTCTACAATACTAAATTCTACCCTGTCATGGTCACTGTCACCAAAGCTGTTCCCACCTTAATATCCCCAACCAGTCCACACAACCAGTGAACACAAACGTGCCCATTCACATAAGTGGCAGTGCCAGGCCAGGAGAGGATGTATTTTACTTTGCCATGCTAGCAGGCTGACATTCAGATGGCTGGTGGAATGTTTTTCAGCTGTTATGTGGAGACTGACAACTGCAGAGAAGCAGAGCATGCTTCAAGGAAGGTTTTGTGTTTGGAACCATGTTGAGCTTCAGTCCTGACCCACTTTGTTGGAGCCCCTCTTAGCCCCTCTGTTTTGTTTTGTTTTGCTTTCTTCTCAGGGGATAAACGTTTTGGATTTGTTTCTTGCTAGGGAGGGGAGGAGAGGAACTGCTCTGTGGGTCTTGTTGAGCAGTGGAGGGAGGCTGTGGAGGGAAGAGGTGCCATGACAGAGCTCTGTATGATCTGCTTTCACTCCACTAGGAATGTGCAGAAGGAAGACCGTACGCCTATGGCTGAAGAATACAACGAATACAAGCAGGTCAAGGCCAAGCTGAGGCTGCTGGAGGTCCTGATCAGTAAAAGAGATGTTAACTCCAAGGTCATGTAGAGGAGGAGATTGTTTCTGCAGTCAGCAAAGAGGAGAGAGCACCAAATGGACAAATGCATGACGTGGATGGAGAGAGCTGAGGAGAACCCTGGGAACTGAAGGGTAATTTCCAGAGGCAGGAGGGTGGCTTTCCATCACACTCTACACCTGCTGTCACCCACTCTTTCTCCAAGCCTGATGCCCAAAACAGAGTTTGCCAGTGTAGGAGACATGACACTGTGCTCAGTGACTTCACTTGAAGGAAGCCTTTTGTTTTGCTTACAGATCCTGGAATATTTAGAATATAAGCACTTCTTTTTCTTTTTTTTTTTCCTTTTTTTTTTTTTTTTTTGGTGTTTTTTTGGTTTGCTGTTATTGTTGGTGGTTTTTTTGTTTGTTTTTCCTCAGGGCATTATAGCAAAAGGCAAAGTAGGATGAATAGTGATTATATCATCAAATAGTTTCTACTTTAATAGACAAGTGCCCTGGCTGATCTCGTGAAGGCACAGGTCAGATAGCTCCAATACTTTTCTATGGTTTATAAAGCTTTGCTCTGACTGTTTGCAGTCCAGCATCTTCTATTGCTCTAGATAAATGCTGTAAAGATCTCCTGGTTATCACTCCTCTCGTGAGGTAGTTTTGGCTGGCCTTGAGGTCTTTTTCCCCCGTTTTTGATGGCCAATTGGACTGAAGTAGAAGTACTTGCATCTGTTTGGGATAGCAAAGAAAATGTGCCTGCAGCAAGGTTCTTAACAACTTCTTCTGCTTGGAAAAGCTTTAAGTCAGAATCCCTTGGAATGTTGGTAGCTGATGGGTTAAATGACTAGTGTCCAAGTATCTTGAAGGTACCTGTGAGTCCAGCCCCATTAGTGTGTGCTTCTGCATGTTACAAATGTCAGTGTCCAAGCTGAACAGCCCATGTGGGCGTCACACAGGAATAGCCTCAGTTTTGCTCAAGACAGATGCTTCCTGAGGGAGTGAAAGGCAGCAAGGTCAGGGACCAGGTAGCTGAGGGTTTGCAGTTCTGCAGTCCCAGGCCACTCACTGTCCCCTCCAGCAGCTTGTGTGTGTTCTGCCCCAAGGCAGGGCTTGAGCAGGACTTGCCAGGGAGAGCATTTCTGTACTGCTCTCTTCTGCTCTGGTCCCCTGGGGAGCTAATGTGCAGAAGCCAAATGCCTGAGACCAAATGCAGTGCCACCTGTCCTAGCCAGACCTGGTGAAAGTCATGCCTGGGGAGGTAAGAACTTTCCCCCTTCCTTCTTTTTGTGGGCAAGGGAGCTCAACTAATAGATATGTTTGGGTTGTGGTGTTTAGACCTACCCTCTCCCACCTGCTGTATGTGCTAGGTGAATTCTTGCCAACACTGATGCTGTGAGGGTGTTTGGGGCTTGCCAGGAGCCCACAAACACTTGGAAGGTCAACCTTCTCCTAGTGGATCTGCTTGTGCCTGTTTCCAGTGTGGCTGGGTGAGGCAGTGATGTGCGTGTGGTAGTGAAAGCACCTGGGAGGGGGACAGCCAGGCTGTGGTTCAGTTTTCTTCCTTAGAGACTGCAGAATTGAGCATTCTGTGTAAAATCAGCAAAGACTGGATTTTATGTTTCCAAAGAGTCCAGAGGACTTGCTTGCTGAGCTTGCTTGGCTCGTTGATGCTGTTTCCATCTCTGGGAGATCGATGGAGGGCTCTGCCTCTGCAAAACTGAGCCTTTCAGTCAGTGCACTCACTGGGCCAACAAACAGGCTCAGAAACTGCTTTTGGGGATGCCCGACTGGAAGGGAATCCTCACCAGGGTAAAGCCTTGTCTGCACACAGGGCAGCCCAGAACAGAGCTGTGCCTTTGTTCCTCAGCCTGCTCACAGGAGCTCTTCCTCTGAGCCCACAGCCAGCTCTCCCTAGTTCCTTTAGATACAGCAGCTGAGCCAAACTGCCTGTGCTGTCACCCCACTAGTACAAGTGTGAGAAACAATGGTGGGCTACAAAAAAGTCCCCAGCATGGGCTCAGTTTGGTGTTGTCCAGGCCCAGCTGAGCAAAGCAAAGACACCCGTGGTGAGCACATGCTTCAAGCTGGGCTGGCATTTGGGGCTTGAACTAATGATGATGGACTAAAACTCGGGTGCTTTGCTGAGCCTGGGCCTGGATACCTCCATACACACAAGAGCAGCAGTTTCTGCCCTTTAGTTGTACTTCATACATTTTCCCAGTGGGCCAAGGCCTCCCAGGAGTATTTTTTCTCTGCATTTTTAAAAGCCTGTTTGCACTGTGTACTGAGATATTATTTGTTTTGATGGGTTTTGCCCCTGACAGATCTTGATGAATGATGTGTAGGAGACAGTCCATTTTATTTGAAGCTGATGAGATTGTAGCATTTTCCGATGTTTAGTTACCCTGTTGACATGGTATATTGCTAGAATTTCAGATAGTTTATATGAAATGTAAGTACAATTATGCACTTTAGAGAGTTTCTATTTTTGAACTTTGAAAGCTAAAAGTAACAAAACCTGTTAATTGAGATTGTACATTAAAGACAAGAAATCCCATGCATAGCCATGTCTCTTTTTAAGATGTTCTTTTCACAAGTCTTTCTCTGTGGCAAAAAAAAACAACAAAACCTCTAACATCCATTATCCACCTGGTTGTGAAGGGAACTGCTGGGAAGGGCTGTTGTAGAGAAGTGAATTTTAAAATTCCAGTCCTGGAAAGACACATACAAATGATCAGCTTTCATACAAATGATCAGCTTTCTGCCCTGGGTTTGCAGATGCTGTGACTCTGCTCTCTCAGGCCTGCACAGGAGGGCACCAAGACCTGAGCACTAAAATGTTGTCTTTATCTCCCGAGGATTCTTTGACTTCCCACTAACCACAAGTAGTCAGAAATGATGTTTGCCCCCCCCCCCCACTCCTCCGAGTCAGTCCAAGCAACACTTGTGCGTTTTGTTTGCTGATTTGTCTCTGTCAACAGGGCTGTGGTGAGTGGAGAGCATTAAATAAGAGACTGTGTTTTTAAAAGGTGTGAAGCACTGTACAGAAATGTCCTTTGAAGTCATGTCCTTTGAAGTCACCTTTCCATGTCACTAGGACAAACTAAGCTGGCAGTACTGTCTGCTGGGCTGTGCATCCACTGAGGCTGTCTCAGGCACACATGTATTACCACCCTGTGGGATAAGAAATCATTGCCTTTTATTTAAATGATGATGGTTGTGCACAGAATAAGTTTGCAGGAGTTTTAAAAATAGAGGAAAAACTTGTCATTCTTACAAGCTGCACTTGGGTTTAGTCTGTTTACTCCTGAGTAAACAGTCAAATAATGGATGTTTATGTTCAAGGCCATGATATTAAAGCATTGTTTAATCTATCTGCTCAGACATCAGTTGTTATTCCTGATCTGTGCGAGTTTCACAGGTAGGTAAGTGCTGCCACACCTGGGCCTTCAGCCTGAGGTGCTTCCCAGGTCCTTCTTTGGAGGTGGCTGCAAATTGGTGATTCACCAACACTTGAAATGAGCTGCCAAGGTGAGAGCAGGCTGAAGCCTGTGACTGTCCCCAGAGTGCCCAGGGGTGAAGCACATCCTGGTTGGGAGGAGATGCCAGCTGCTGGCCCAGTGCTGGGGCTGAAGTGGTGGCCTGTCAGCAGGGCCATCCCTGGGCTGTGCTGCTGCCCTTGCTGCCTAGTGGCAACTACTACCTGCCAAAGACTGAGCACCCAGCTTTGGTTTTGTCACACTTGAGATCAGCTGGTACTTGGTGTAAATACAGGGTGCAGAGTTGTACTTCATCTTGATCTTCAACTTATTTTTGCTTTGCTAGTTCCGTTTCCCATCCTTTGGGGAAAGGATCCAAGGGCTTCTGGCTGTTGGAAGGGGATGTCAGTCTAAGCAAGGCATAAGATGGGCCTTTGATTGCTTATGTGCAGATGGGGAAGTTAATTCTGTATTCAGAAACTTAACAAGTGCCACATTCATTGACACTCTGCTGTGGAATACTGGGGGGCAGTGGTGGCTACCTGCTTACCTCTGGGCTCTGCCATGTTCCTGAACAGCAAAAGCATCATTGTCACTGGGTGCACTTACAGAGTGCCTTCTGGGTTGACAGTGGACACTGATTCCAGCAGCCTCCCCTGCGTGTGTTACAAAAAATTGGTGTTAGCAGCAGGAACAGCAGCACCACCAGAGCCATGGCTGGTTTCCTGGCTGAGGGGTGTTGTTCATTTGTCCTTGGGAAATACTTCAGTGGTTGGTGTGCTAGGACTGTGTGGTAGCCCAGCCCTGTAGGGGGCAGGGGTAACCTTACCAGCCATTTCCTTACCAGCTGCAGCAGGAGGTCAACCTTGAGTGTAACATGTACTCAGTACATGTACCAGAGCTTGGTGCTTCCAGACCATCTGCTGTATGTTTTGTGATGCTGGTCTGGCTGCAGAATTTAGGTGGAGTGGAAGAGATCACTCCCTACTGAAAGGATTGACAGCCCTGGTCATCACTTAGTTGCTACATAGAAATTTTACCAATATCTCTTTATGCCTGTTTTTTAAATTGTGATACACAGCAGCTTTACTTCTTTTCTTAGCCTCCATCTCTGTCCAGCTGCAGGGAACCTCAGAGTTTGTGACTCCCCCAGCTGGCCCCAGAGGAGTTCTCTGGAGGACTTGCCAACTCCCTGCACCCTTGCAGGGGCAGATGAGGCCTCTGGTCAGAATAAGGCAATAAGGCATTCTCTTGGGTTTGGGACCTGGCTTGGTGAAGCTGCTCCTAAATCACAGTTCGTGAGAACCCCGTGGGGCAGCATTAAAATTGCAGGTACAATTGGTGTTGATCATTTGATTATCACAGTTGTTTGTGCATTTTTATCTGATTACACCTATATCTGATATACACGTGTTTGGAAATACCCGATTACCCTTAGTTGACATCTGTCCCCCACGTTTAATAAACACAGGGTATTTGTGATAGTAACTCATAGCTTTGTTTGGTGTTTGTGCCCAGACACCTGTCCTTCTGTCAGAGCTACCTGGGGTAGCCTCTATATAAGCTGTCTGAGGGAACAAAGGCTAAGGTAGGGCAAGACCAGTTGGAGGGGAAGAGCCTGTGCCTGGAGCAGCCTCTCCTTTGCTTCCTGACACAAAGGCAGCCGTGTGGTCAGAATTAAACATCAAATTTAATGCATAATACTGTACTCTGTACACACACATTGAAAATAAACATTTGATATA
This sequence comes from Ceyx cyanopectus, assembly GCA_013401355.1. NCBI lineage: Eukaryota > Metazoa > Chordata > Aves > Coraciiformes > Alcedinidae > Ceyx > Ceyx cyanopectus. Next base: position 65,089 of record VYZU01025561.1, on the reverse strand, counting down.
ATTGTATATTTGTCTTCAGTGATGCAATAGAAAGAGGCCAGAGGGCTCTCAGGGTGGCCCACAGCTTATCATAAAAAAACAAAACAAAATAACAAACCAGAAGCCTAAAACCTTTTGTTATGAGGTGCAAAGTTCAATACTGTATACTGAACACAGTGCATAAATATGATGTTCTAAGAAGTCAAATGTCAAAACCACCCTAGGCTTAAAAGGAGATTTACATCAAGACCTGAAAAATAGTGGGGAAGAAATAATTAAAATTTAATTTAATGGAGGGATAGGACTGAGGGAAAGAGGATAAAGGCTCTCCCATCTTACAGGATAGATTTAGGTAATGATTTGGCCTACTCCAGTACATTTCCATTCTAATTCCTACAGATTTGTCCTCTAGGGCCCCACCAGCAAACCAGCTGTCAAGTGAAAGGGTTCCTCCAAGAGCAAAATGCCTAACTGCAAAAATAAAACCAGTTTCCAAAGAGAGAATGTGATCAAATGTGGATCTCATACCTGCTGCTTTTCTTCCATGTACCGAAAGGGGAGTGTTTGGACTCAGCCCACATGCTCATGGGGGCACAGTCACACACCTGACTCCTCAGGAGAGAGGCTCCTCACCCTGTGTTGGAACAACAGGTCCCTTCAGATGGAAAAAAGGGTTTGGTAAATCCCACCTGTCTAAATTGTAGACTTGCCAAAACAAATGAAAGAGATGCAATTGAGAAACATGTCATTAGAAATAAGGTCTGTCCTTCCTCAAGCCCCAACACAAACCCCACTCCAGAGAGGTCCAAGGCTTCTTCAGGAAAAGACATTGTGTGCAAACAAAATTTGAGACAATTAAGGAAAAACAAGCCCATCACCCAAACCCATCATATTCACCAAGACATTCTGGTGCAAAATGACAGATACAATTGACGTCCCAGCCCAGTACCATCCACCAGGGGATATTTCCTTTCAAAGCAAGCAAGATCCAGCTTGCATTTAAAAAGGGAGGGAAAAAGTGGGGTGGGGGATGGAAATCACAGCTTTTCAAAAAGGAGATTGCTGTTTCATGCTCAATTTCCACCACAGCCTAAATGCAAGGAACATTAAAATATTTAAAACAGGATTAAAAGGAGAGGCAAGTATGTGTGTGTGTGTAGTGGTGATAAAAGCAAACTACAAGGAATTGCTGAGAGGACGGGGATGTCGAGTTGGAGGAGAAACAACAACAACAAAAAAGTGCCCACTGAATTGATTTTGTTCAGTAGATGAGAAAATTCAAAACAACAGCCTCTCCTGCTCAAAGCCCCACAAAATGCTGGCAGCATTGGGCTAAGACTGCATCATCTCCATTAACGGTTCTTAAATTAAAAAAAAAAAAAAAGAAAAAGTTCTCATCCATTCCCTTACAAAAATAAAGCCAAGCTCATTGTCTTTTTTCCCTCCACATCCCAGTGTCCATGCCTCCCCCCCAGGCTGGTCAAGCTAAGCTAAAGCCCTCGTAGTGGTCGATTGCTTGCACCAGGCGGGCGCTGAGGATCTCCTTGCTGCTGTACTTGGGCAGGTCCAGCAGGTTGTAGCAGGTGTGTGCCACGGGCAGGTGCTGCTCCCCGCTGGCAGTGGACTGGATGATGATGCGCAGGCTGGACATGCCATAGATGGGAATGCGGTCGCTGCCCGTCAGAAACACTAGAAGCAGAAGGAAGGCAGGGCAGCTGGACCCACAGCTGCACCCGAAGGGGGCCTCCAGCCCCACCCTGCCTGGGGGGGCACAATACTGCAGCCCGTGTGGCAGGGAAAGGCCTGGCAGAGGTGGTTTTGGAGAGCAGAGGCAAACGGCAGGGCATGGCCCCCCCTTCTCTCAAAGCTCCTTCTTGTGCCCAAGGAAAAGGAGCAAAGGCTGCAGTACCTGATGCCCAAAGCACGAGCACATCCTTGGGGAGAGGCAGAGGCCAGGCAGCCCTCTCTGCTGCCACACCTCCCAGGCACAGAACCTGTGTCAAGACTAAGGTGGGTTCCTCCTTGCTGCTCCCCATCATCCTCCTGCTCCCCGTGATGTGACACGTGTCTCTTGTGCACCATCCCTGCCATGGGAGTCTGAGAGGATGGGGGAAGAGTTACTCTCCTCCTGTGCACAACCTCCACTGCAAACCAAGACTTCCAGACCCCTCTCTACACTGCTGCTAACTCCAGCATGCAAGTTTTGGCCGAGACATTTTTTTCAACTCAGACGTGCAGAGGAAGTATCTGACTGCTCACCAATTTGGTGAAGGAGAAAAGAAAAATAACACAAAAACCACTAGTCTTCATCTTTCCAGAAGTCACAGCATCACAGAGTGGCTGAGGTTGAAGGGACCCCTGGAGGTCCTCTGGGGCAGCCTCCCCTGCTCAAACAGGTCACCCCAGACTGTATCCAGATTTTTATTCTCTCTGAGGATGGAGACACCACCCCCCCCGGGTAAGCGTGCCCGGGCTCTGTCAGTTACAGGAAAATAGGTGTTTCCTGCTGTTCAGAAGGAATCTGCTGTTTCAGTTTGTGTCCATTGTCTCTGGTTCTGTCACTGGGCAGCACAGAGAAAAGCCTGGCTCCATCCTCTTTGCACCCTCCCTTCAAACATTTGAAGGGAGTATCACTGAAGTACCCCCTGAACCTTCTCCTGTGCAGGCTGAACAGTCCCAGCTCTTGCAGCCTCTCCTTACCAGAGAGAGTTCCAGTCCACCAGTCATCTTACCAGCCCTTTACTGGAGTCTCACCAGCATGTCCATGTCTATCATACACTGATGTGTCCTTGCCAGTGCTTAGGAGAAGGAAAAGCTCACACACACACGCACTCACACACACACTCGACTTCAGGAGATATGTTGCACCACTGAAGATACTTACAGAGAAATTTCTTCTTCTTTTCCAAAGGAAAGGCATGAAAGGTTTCCCAGAACATTCTCACAGTTGGATGGGTCGCAGTGTAGTCTCCCTTATAGGCAGCACTCTATGGAAAACCAAAGAGTCACATCATTTCAGCTGGCACTAGAAAGCAAAAACTAAGTAGAACCCAGCCCTGATCTCTTCTGATATCTGACAGCAGATTGATGTCCAACAATTACAAAGCACAGGATGTGTCCATGGATCAGAAACCCATCCAAAGACTCAAACACCCAGCATGGGGTTCTCCCAGCAGTATGTGGAAGGCAGGCACCAGGCATCTGGCTATTCAACTAATTCCATGCATCATGAGAAATCCTGGAATAATTGTTCAGCCTGGACTGTCAAACAAGATCATGTGTTCTGCATTGTGAAGCCACTTCAACTGCTGAGGGTGAGACAGAGCAAGTAACTTGCTGATCTGCACACTTTGAGAAGTTACAACTCTTACTTTGTGTTCAGACTTTTGTTTGAACCCTTGACTGGGTGCTTTTTGCCCTTGTGCAGTAAAGCAAATTTTACTTAAGTGAAAACTATGACTTCATCTCTTCAGCTTCAGGTTTCATCCTTAAGAGCAGCAGATGAACGTTCCTGTCCCCAGTCCTTCCTCATCCTGAATTTCCTCCATGAGCTTTATCAGTAGCAAAACAGGCCAGTAACCTTTGTGTGAATGATGGCAAGGGGTACAAGGAGCATAAAAAACCCCCAGCATCTTATCACAGCTCACGTGCCAGGTGAGTGCCCCGATTCACCCGACTGCGCAATCCCGGCACTTGTGAGAAAGAAGAAAAATAGGACAAAAGAGTAAAAAAGCTTTACCTCCTCCAGTTCCTCCCAGTTGTAGTTACTGTTTCCAACTATCATGGCCCTGAGCTCTGTGGGCTGGAAGAGTTCCAGGACTTTGCCACCACACACTTTGAGGAAGCCAGTGGAAAAGGCCGTGTACCACTCGTGGACAGAGAGGTTGAAGATGTAATTGATGTAGGCTTCAACAAACTCTTCCCTAGTACATCATGAGAGAACAGGCAAAGGAAAGCACTTTTAATCACATACCTGAGCAGCTCTGCTATGTTTTCTTATTTCCACCCATAATGCCTCTTGCAAACTTGAGTCTCCAACAGGTTCAACTCTTGCTGAGTCACTGCAACATGACCATTAGTCAGCAGGTACCACTATGTGTCTGCTTACTCCCTGGCAGTGGCAGCATGGGAGGGCTCCCAGCAGCCCAGACTCTACCAGCAAACCCACCCAGTGGCCTTGCATCCAGCTGTCCATGGGGTCAGGAGGGAGTGAGGGTGGCACCAAGTGATGGGGAAGTCACTGGGAACAAAGTCTGTCTAGAACCCACGGCCCACACAGAGGCTGCATTACGCAAATACCCAGATTCAGTCAGCAGAGGAGCACGTCCAGTCCAGCACAGCTCCTGCAACCCTGTGCACAGGAGTCCAGAAAAAGAACCTACAGCTCTTCTCACTCTGCAGATGTACAGGGTTACTCAGCACAGGGCTCTGTGCCCACCTACAGTGACCTCATACTGCCAGGCTGTTGTGAGCAAGTGCTCTGCTGGGCAGAGGGAACAGATGGTGCCCAGAAGACTGCCACTTGAAAACCAAAAGCCTCACAGAATGCTATTTGAGGTCAATTTTTGGAGGCAGCTCCTGCTGACAGTCTTCAGTGAGCCTGGGGAAATCCTGCTCTGTAAGTCTTAATCTGAAACCTTATGGCAAATTCCCTCCCACTGGCCCCAAAGAGAAAAGCACCGTAAGAAATTAAGAAACACCCCTTACTATAATCTTAGAAAGCACAGAAATCTCCTCTTCAGCCTTCATTCAGGTTAAACAAATACAGGTCTTGCACATTTGGAGTACAAAGTAAAGAGAATTACTCCTCTCAGAATGACAACCTTGTTTTCCTTCAAGGGTTCCCAAGAATAGTATTAAACTAACAACACCACTCTACAGTCACTGGCAAGAGACCTGTGACAGGCCCTGGCCAGCCCTTGTCTCTGGATTTTATTAGGAGGTTAAGCATCTTTACTTTCTTTCCTATTCTCAAAAGCACCATGACTCAAGTGCAACACTAGAATTTTATTTGTACATTGGACTTAAAAAATTTCCTCAGGGTTTTTTTTTGTTGTTGTGGTTTTGGTGGTTTTTGTTTTTTTGTTTGATTTTTTGTTGTTGTTGTTGTTTCTTTAGTTTTGTTTTTGTTACATTTTTTTGGTTTTAACTCTGACTATAATGCACAAGCCAAACTAGGATACAGAACTGTTCTCTATGGGTGGAGGTATCATTTTTGCCTGACATTTGAGAGCAGCTCATATACTCAGAGGATAAGCAGATCAGGGAACACCATAGAATTCAGTATCTCAGTCTCTAGCTGAGGGGGTCACAACTGAAAGAAATATTCTGGCCTTTTGGTGGAGGAATTCTCAATGCAAAGGCTATGTAAAAGCAGCAAGGCATGGGTGAAAAAGAAAATAAAATTAGGAAGTAAACTGACAAATCTGGAAACCTGGAATAAGAAATCATATAGCAAAGGGGAAGTAATTTTCTAGCACATATGTTTTATTGTTATAAACAATTGTTTATATGTTTTTCCTGAGAGTCACCTGAGTATTAGGGAAATCCAAGCTGATAAAGCACTTAACACACCTTTGGTTGCAACTGTCATGAACCCTTTATCAAGAACATTTTCTACTCTGACACCCAATACAAGCTCCAGAAGATAAAAGGGAAAATGCAGGTAATTTACCAGGCAGTAATTTTAATTCAAAGCAATCCTGTGCAGTGCCCAAGCACAAGCACACAGCAAACTCTTCAGGCCAGAAGGGCAGCAAATTGGTTCCTGGCCTCTAAACACAGGGGTGGAGGAAGTCATTAAGCACTACAAGGTGGATGAATTGACAGCCATGTCTAGACTTGGATTTAGAGGTTAGCTTGAGTTCAGAACTCTGGTCAAGATGAAGCAATTGCATTTTGGTCTTTAGCTGTGAAATCACACCCTTTGGTGCAGTATTAAAGTATGTAAAAAGGTAACACATGCAAAGCTTTTGTTAGAGCAATAGCTTTAGACAATCAGAACCCTTTCAAATAATCAGATTAATAGGAACTTCATCTCCAGGCAGACTGCACAAGCTCCTAACCGTGCTGCTGACCAGTTACTAGATCACACTGTTTTGCCAGCAGAGAAATAATTTGTACACTGCTTCAAGTAATAAAGGCATTTGTAGAAATCCAATTACAGGATTATGAGAGGAAAATAGTTTAGCAGCAGGAAGAAAAAAAAAGGGGGGGGGCAGGGAATAGTAGCTGTGCTGGTAATAACTCTCAGGTGTTCAGTCAAATGGAAAAGAATCTATGTACAGCAGGGCCTTATGGCTCTAATCTGGGATGATGGTTCTCCAACAGGCATACTCAAGGGAAAGTGTTTCCAGATCCAATCATACTACAGCATAAACAAGTTTGTCAGGTGCAGTTTTGTTGGTCATGTACAATTCCTCTCTAAACCATCAGGAGGCTTAACCTTCAAGGCCTGAAATCATGTCACAATCTGTATTTACCATGAGAAAACTGCCAAGGGTCTATATGAAGACCTTTTCTAGGGAAAATATCCACCTAAAAGGCTGTGGGGCATTTTCCAAACATTGATGGAAAGGTGATGAAAACTTTTTATTCAAGTGTCACTGGCACACAGTAACTTCTGAACAACTGCTCTTAGAGTTTGTTCACAGTGACTTCTAATTCTCTCCCACATTTCACCTCAGCCAAATACCCTGTGTCATTACATCTGACAACCACGAGTCTGTCCCTACACATGCCACACTTACCTATTGGCCTTCTGCACCAACACCTTATCTCCATCTTCAATCAGGTTCTTCTGCTCTGTCACACCATAGCTTTCCCTGCAGATCTACACAAAACCACAAAACTCATGTTACCAGAGGTGATTAACAGGACATAGGCCTTCAGAAAGCTACAGAGCCCTCTTCAGAGTTGATGACTAGCATGTGCAGGACAGGTCAGAGAAAAGGGTAAAAGCATAACATTTTTTCTCTGTTCCAAATACCCTCTGTACCTCATCACCTTCCACCACTTATATTTGCTCTAGTACTGCTACTAAGTGTAGATGCAAACTCAGAAAAGAAGAAAGTTGCTCTTTTAAGTAAATTTCCTGTGAAAGAACCAGGATACTGGCAACTAGAAAACTGTATTGAACTAAGCCCACATGCTCTGGCAAGGACCCCTGTTTTATAACAAGCTCAGTAGGTTAACACATCTGTTCTCACTGCAAGATAGAATGGCCACAGAGCTTCCTGCTTTCAGCTGGCCTAGGGTGGCACCATTACAAACATATATTCCATACGTACAAGAGTGGTCATGTGCAAAGATGCCAAAGGGACACTTGTCAAGTTGTCATACATATGACAGGCTCAGATTCTGGCATGCCAGATATTAGTGGCAAGGTTTGGGGTCAGTTATATTCATTTTAATGTTTTAGCAGATGTTATCTCTGTACTGATATATTATGCAGTATATAGTGCAAGGAAGAGGAAGAATGCCCTTGTATGAAGAGATCAATTGGAGAAAAATCTCTTGTGTTACCTCAAAGGTTTGGATTTTTTTTACACAATCTGCATTATCATCATTATAGCTTCCTTATCTCAACCTAAACTGCAGCTCTGACCAGCATAAGACAGAGCCAGACTCAGGTCTGAGTCAATCCAGAGGCAGGTTTGATCTAGGAGACTTCACTCATTTATGAAACAAGGAAATGGACTCCACCCTCCCAAGCAAGGGATTTCTATACAGTGTATAGCAGAGTGTCCTGGTACCTTGTTTTTCTACAAAGCAGGACTTGGACAGAGAGTCAAGAACCTAGATCAAGCTTGAGATGAACCCATCACTGACAACTTGTTACAGCATTGGAACTTTAAAGCAAAGACATTGACATCAAAGCCCATGCTCTGCCCACATAAACAGTTTGGCCACTGGCATTGAAGCCACATGCCACAGTGACAAGGCTATTGTGAAAACCTCTCTGCTTAATCTACTTACTTAATTTTCATGACCACGTACAAGGGAGTTGACAGGAAAAAGAAAAAATTCTTGTTTTAACATTAACATGGGGTATTGTGCTACAGGCATAGTTTGGAATAAACCATAATCCACATGAGCAAGTAGACAGGCTTCAATTGCACTGTAACAATCCAGGAGTTGATATGTTTAGCTGTGTCTTACAGTAAAATTCAAGCAGAACATCTCTTCTATATCTTCCCCAGGGTAATCCAGAAGTTGCTGTAGACTCCTACAAAACATGCAGAGAGAGAAATGAGGGGGAAAAAAACAAACAAAAGAGAATTAAAAAGCCATCCATCTAAAGAGGAAAAGAAATTCAGCCATCCATCTGGGTAACAGTATTCCAAGAGAGAGAATCACCAAGTCAACTGAAGGATGAAGAAATAAATACACCTCAAAGATATGTTCTATTAGAAGCAGGATAAATGCCAGTTCAAACAAATTATCAGTGTAGTCCATGTCTGGCTTGGATACCTTTTAACAATCCTGGCCTGAGAACATAATTACATTTCTGGTTCTTAAGGACTGGTACCTATTTATGCCATCACCACACAAAGGTCTGAGGGACTGGGGAAGAGAGGGTGGTGGATTATATCTGTAACCCCATCAAGTAGAAAATAATCTTACACTATAATCAGAAAATAATCACACACTCTCTCCACTGCCCAAATTAATCAGTTGATTAAAAGGATCTGGCATTTCTTATTCTCAGTTGNCTCAGGTCTGAGTCAATCCAGAGGCAGGTTTGATCTAGGAGACTTCACTCATTTATGAAACAAGGAAATGGACTCCACCCTCCCAAGCAAGGGATTTCTATACAGTGTATAGCAGAGTGTCCTGGTACCTTGTTTTTCTACAAAGCAGGACCTGGACAGAGAGTCAAGAACCTAGATCAAGCTTGAGATGAACCCATCACTGACAACTTGTTACAGCATTGGAACTTTAAAGCAAAGACATTGACATCAAAGCCCATGCTCTGCCCACATAAACAGTTTGGCCACTGGCATTGAAGCCACATGCCACAGTGACAAGGCTATTGTGAAAACCTCTCTGCTTAATCTACTTACTTAATTTTCATGACCACGTACAAGGGAGTTGACAGGAAAAAGAAAAAATTCTTGTTTTAACATTAACATGGGGTATTGTGCTACAGGCATAGTTTGGAATAAACCATAATCCACATGAGCAAGTAGACAGGCTTCAATTGCACTGTAACAATCCAGGAGTTGATATGTTTAGCTGTGTCTTACAGTAAAATTCAAGCAGAACATCTCTTCTATATCTTCCCCAGGGTAATCCAGAAGTTGCTGTAGACTCCTACAAAACATGCAGAGAGAGAAATGAGGGGGAAAAAAACAAACAAAAGAGAATTAAAAAGCCATCCATCTAAAGAGGAAAAGAAATTCAGCCATCCATCTGGGTAACAGTATTCCAAGAGAGAGAATCACCAAGTCAACTGAAGGATGAAGAAATAAATACACCTCAAAGATATGTTCTATTAGAAGCAGGATAAATGCCAGTTCAAACAAATTATCAGTGTAGTCCATGTCTGGCTTGGATACCTTTTAACAATCCTGGCCTGAGAACATAATTACATTTCTGGTTCTTAAGGACTGGTACCTATTTATGCCATCACCACACAAAGGTCTGAGGGACTGGGGAAGAGAGGGTGGTGGATTATATCTGTAACCCCATCAAGTAGAAAATAATCTTACACTATAATCAGAAAATAATCACACACTCTCTCCACTGCCCAAATTAATCAGTTGATTAAAAGGATCTGGCATTTCTTATTCTCAGTTGGAGGTTTTCCCTTCCCAGAAAGGCTGTCAAATTAGTTTCTCATACCTTCCTTCTGTAGGGGACAGCTCCTTCAAATCCTCTAAGCCAGGCTTCACATTCAAGAGTTTTTTGTAGAGAGCCAAGGGAAAGTGAAGGTCTACCACTGTGAAGTTGTATATTGCAAGACCACATATGATGCCAATCAAGTGAAACCAGTTGTGTTCTACAAAACACTGCAAAAGCACACAGAAATCCTGATGAGACACACTGTCACTGGTGTAATGCACAGCACCCTTTCCCTGCTCATCAACAAGCCTGCCCCTGCTTTTCCAACCTGGACAAAAACCACAGAGCTCCCATCAGGTCCCAGTGTGATGAAGTGGCTAAGTGAATTAGTTGCAATTACACCAACAGCAAGAGAAGTACAAAGTTCTAATTTTGTTTCTAATCTCTGGTTCTGTAAAATAGCACATCATCATATCATCATCACATTCACAATCATAAGGATTCTATTAACTGCCATCTGATACTTAATACGAGTTTTATCATGGGATAAGGGTAAAGAGAAAGAGCCAGCTCCTTAACAAGGCACAATTATCACCATTTTACTGAAGTTAATGGAGCTATACTAATTTACACTGACTGAAAATAGAGCTTGCATTGTATCATGGGTGGAAAATAAGAGGACTGTTCTTTCCCATAGTCCCAAAGCCACTAGCTTTCTGGTAATTCAAAAGCAGCATATTCTTTCAACCTGCATGTACAGAGGGCAAGGGCTTACCGTGTCTGAGAACCACAGCAGGTTTGACTCTGGGTAGTAAGTGAACATGCCATATATGGGGTTAAGAAGTTCTTTTAACAACAGCAGGAAAAACTCCTTTGTGACTCCTCCAGCATCAACAGCTTCCTCACCATCAAAGATGACCTGTAGGAGAAGCAGCTCAGTAACAGGTATGCATAGCTGAGACCAAGTGAATCAGACCTCATTCTATTTGGGAGCCACTCAGAGCCCCTTGTGTAACGTGCCTAAACCCATGAGCCTGCTTCAGTGCTCTGCTTGCAGGAAGGGAAAGGGAACAGGGAGGTAGCAGATCAGATATTTTGAAAGTGTTTAACTCATTATCAAATAATAAACAACTTAGCCTCCCAATAATCAAAGCAGAAGCATGACAGCAGCTGCTGAATTTGTAGCACCCTTTCAGAGATAAAATATGTGCTATTGTAAGAGGCCTGTTCCTGCAGAAAGAGCAGAACACAAATTGCATAATGTCATGAAAATTTCCTCCCCTGCCCTTTATACAGTAGACACACCAGGAAAAGAAAATAAAGCCCTTGCTTACTGTCTTGTAAACTGTCCACAGCCAAAACACTTCAGGAGTTAGGGAGGAAGACCCTCACATTGATTATATCAAAATGTCCCTGTGTGCTGTACCTATGGAGAAGCCACTGAGCAGTGGTGAAGCAGTAATGTTAACAGCTGAAAGGCTGGTGAAGTGTCAGCTAGATGAGAAGTTGCTAAAAACGTGGGGAAAACTTACTTTAAGAGGCTTTTTCAAATCAATGTCTGAATGGATGCTCAACTCCCTTAAAGCATCACCAACTAAGTTACTCCTGCGGACATGAAGTACCAGGAAAGGGCTTCTGGCCAGTAGAGGCTCCAGGGTGAGAAGCATGAAGACATTTTGTAAATTTGCACCATTTATTGCAACCTGTAAATAAGAAAGGGGTGGAAAATGGGCTGTTCATGCTACTTTCCTCCTATAGGAAGAGAATAGTTAACTACACACCTGGTATTCCTTTCTTCTTTACTCTTATAGTTTGGTTTCATCAGGATACAAAGATTATGTGCTCACTCTGTACAAGTGTATGTCTGTATGCCTACCTGTGTTCTATCCTGTCCCCCCCAAGTTTCCCCACACCAACACCTTTTGAATCCACTGATCAAGTCACCAAATTTGAGCAGAGATTATATTTCTGAACATTTTTTGAGATCAGGCAGGTGGGCAGGGAAAATAGGCTTTATTTGTGCTCTTACTGAGTCAAGAAACTCAGCGTGAACACATTCTGATAAGAGAGTCTATGAGGGAAAGCACCATTACTAACATAACAAGAGAAAAGATGGTTGACAACTAATGGTGGCAAGGCATCAGGGAATCCACCATATACAATCCAAAGCTCACATCTACTTGGATTTTCTGGAGTCAGGTAAGGCACGAAGTCCAGTCAAAGCTTTGACCATAAATCAAATATTCATTCTCATACACTGTCCACAATGAACAGCAAATTCAGATTTGTAAGTTCAGTTTAAAAGCCAGTTAAATCTGACAGAAATCCACTGGAAACTAGGGTTTCTCCATTCCAGCATTCACAGGAGTACTGGTTTATTTGCCCTCTAAGTGGTTGTCTCTATAAAGATCCTATCTCTCAGAGCAACAAAACCTTTACCAGCCTGATGTCCTGCCAAGATAAGGTAGACACCCTCACAGAATTACACAGAATTATTGTTGAGGCTGGAACAGACCTCTGAGATCATCAAGTCCAGCCTAAGACCTGACACCACAACACCCAGCTAGACCATGGCACTAAGTGCCACATCCAATCTTTCCTTAAGCACCACTAGGGATGGTGACTCCACCTCCCTGGGCAGCCCATTCCCGTGTCTAATGACCCTTTCCATAAGGAAGTGCTTCCTAATATCCAACCTAAACCTCCCCTGGTGTAGCTTCAGGTCATGGCCTCTTGTTCTGTCACTGGTTGCCTGGGAGAAGAGTCCAGCACCCAGCTGATCACTCTCACACTGAGAGTCTCCTCTCACACTAAGGTCTCCTCTGAGTCTCCTCCAGGCTGAACAGCCCCAGCTCTCTCAGCCTCTCCTCATCAGACTTTCCCTCCAGTCCCTTCACCAGTCCTGTCTCTCTCCTCTGGACCTGCTCCAGCACCTCAAATTCTTGAAGTGCAGGGCCCAGAACTGCACACAGTGCTCCAGGTGAGGCCTCACCAGTGCCAGACACAGGGGCAGAATCACATCCCTAGTCCTGCTGGCCACACTATGCCTGATATAAGCCAAGATCCCATTGGCCTTCTGTGCCACCTGGGCACACTGCTGGCTCATCTTCAGCTGGTTGCCAACCAGTATTCCCCAGTCCCTCTCAACCAGGCCACTCTCCAGCCACTCACCCCAGTCTGCAGCGCTACAGGGGGTTACTGTGGCCAAAGCGTAGGCCCTGGCCCTTGGCCGTGTTGAACTTCATCCCATTGGCCTCAGCCCATCGACCCAGCCTGGCCAGGTCCCTCTGCAGCATCTCCCTGCCCTCCAGGAGACCAACAGTCTGCCCCAAATTAGTGTCATCTGCAAGTTTACTAAGGGTAGACTCGATCCCCTCAGTCAATAAAGATGTTGAACAGAACCAGGCCCAGTACTGAACCCTGGGGGGACACCACTAGTCACGGACACCAGCTGCATGTGGCACCATTCACAACCACTCTCTGTGCCTTGTCACCCAGCCAGCGTTTAACCCAGCACAGGGTGCACCTGTCTAGGCCACGTGCTGTCAGCTTCTCCAGGAGGATGATGTGGGAATCTGTGTCAAAGGCTTTGCTGAGGTCTAGGTAGACACATCCACAGCCTTCCCCTCGTCTCTCTGGCCAGTCACTCAGCCACAGAATGAGATCAGATTTGTTAGGCAGGACCTTCCCTTCCTAAACCCATGTTGACTGGGCCTGAGCCCCTGGTTGTCTTGTATATGCTGCTCACTGGCACTCAGGATGATCTGTTCCATAAAGTAAAATCACTGAACATAAGTTGTTTGGTTCTCACTCAAACCAGGATATCTTCATTCTTGAGCAAGAAGCATGACTGAGAAAAAAAATCTGTATTCTTTTACTGAATATGTAATAACATAATGCCATGTTAGGCAAAGATACGTTCTTAACAAGATACAAGGGTAATCAGTCACCAAAAGTTACCGAGTAGACATAAGACAAACTTCTAATAAAAAAAACCCAAAACTGTTTAATTTATGTAAATTTCAGGGATAAAATTTTGATAATATTATGTAAAACATCCTACTTGAGTAGGATGGTGTGCTAATAAAACAATGGAAGTGGGAAAACTGCTTCTTTTGAAGTATACTGACATGTCAAGTCAGGCTTTTCTGACTGGCTTTTTGACAGCTAGACAGTAGTAAGAGAATTAATTTTCTTCTTATTTCTATATTATAAATATTTATTACTAAATAAATAATATTTATTAATTAAATATTGGGTCTGTGCCTCTCACTGCAAATGCACGGGTGAGCTGCTGAAACTTGAGGAAATGTGCCCACTTCCCTGAAACCTTGTCTGCTTACAGCTCCTTTAATAGAGACTTCGCCTTGCTTCCTATCCTTGGACCAGCACAAATATGCAAGTACCCCTTCCCTGTAATATGTAAATGTCCACCAAACACACATCTGGCAATTCTGATGTTACCAAATATTTTGAAGTCAAAGATACCAAGCACTGACTCTGCAGCATCCAGGGCAAAAAGGTTCTCCAGGCTACTTTGCTTTCCTGTGTCATGGAAACAAGTGCTGCACCCAGTAACTCCCAGCGAATGCCTTTCCTTGCAAACACCAATGCAAAAGGCAGAGAAAAAGAAATGGGGCAGAAAAACTGGGAGAGAGAAGGATTACCTGCATCTGTAGTTCTGCATCTGTCTGTAACATCTTGGTTTTAGCCTGAGCATCAAAGATGAAAGGGTAAGAGCAGAGTGTCACAGCATCCTGCAAGAAAGACAGGCAGATAGGTTCCTATGTACAGTTTCCATGGCACTTCTTTAAGGGTTATAAAAACCAAATTTCTTACCTGCATAATAGATGGTCTTACTTTCTGTGAAGAAAAGAAACAAATGTGAGAATCTTTCACTCTTTTGATTGTCTAGTTCAGACTATTTCAAAGCTGACACATAGAATGATTTTTTTTTCTCCTATGGGACCAATAACCCTGTTCTTTTCCTTACTTAAAGCATGATAACTTACTTCAAGAAAATGCACAAGTCTAATTGAAAACTTGAACATCAAATGTTAGGACTGACACAGAAGCCTGTGCTAGTGGCCACAGGTGAAACTTAAGAACAAAACAAAGAAAAACCACCTCCAAGGCAGAGATCATAGGAAATAAAAGGAGATACCATAAGGCCACAACATGACAATACAAGACCATTCCTGCAATGCAAATTGCTCCTCTCATTACATTTGTACCTATTTTTAAATATCACTGTTAACATAAATTCGAGTCACTATTTTGTTGTTCTGCCCACTAAAAATAAGCACAGAGCAGATGGAAAGTAGGGGACAGGGGACACAGCAAACAACATTTAGAAAGTCCATGAAAATACACCCAGAAATTAATTCTTGCTACACTCAAGTTTTACCCTTGCAGCATCCCCTGGAGGATGTATTTTTGGAATTTCCTTACACTTGGGAATTCCTTCCCTTGCTATAGTCAAATAGAAGCAGTGGGTTCCTACACAGCATATTCCAGTCCTAAGTTTAGTTCTCCTTTCTTACAGATGGGAAAGTGAGGTATAAAAGGTGAAGGGCATTACCCAAGATCACCCTGCAGGTTACTGGAAGAGCCAGGAATAGAACCCACGTCTGTTGAGTCTTAGTTCAGTCCCCTGAAACATTTTAAGATCACTGGCTAAATTATTCACAATGCCTGCCTAAACAGCAGAAGTAAAGGGTAAAAATTACAGTTTTAGAATACAGGATTTGGCTCCTGAAGTCTTGATTACATTAAAAGGATCCAACTATAGATCACAACTATAGATAAAACCTCTTACCATTCCAGCCTGATTTAAGAACCACATGAGATAATCCTCCTGAATATCCACCAAGTTGGAAATCTCAGGGATATAAAATGTATCATATTCTACATGTTTAACTTTCTGATTCACCTAATAAAGAAAACATATTTTAAAAATATGGTTATATTCAGCATTTTTCTTCGAACACACAGGTTTGCTTTCATAAAATCAATTGTAGCAGCTACCAACAAAAGGCCCAGAAAGTCTCATAAAAAGCACATGGTTCTTTATATTTTAGGACAAACCAAGAATTGAGAAAAATTGAGTTGGACTACATGACCTTTAAAGGCCTCTTCTAACCTAAACCAGTCTACGATCAAGGTGTTTGTGATGCCACAGTGCACATTCTGGTAGCTCAGCAGCAGCAGTCTTTAGGATAATTTTTTTCTAGTGTTTGACACAGAACTAAACAAAAGTACCTTGAATTCAGAAAAGCCACTTTTTCCCCAGGTGGTGTCTTAGTGGACACAATCACTCTGCCCCTGCCAACTGGCAGGGAGCAGGTAAGGCAGAATCATGTTAAGCCAACATGTTCAGGCTTTTCTCTTACCTTGTGGAGTTTCTCCAGAAGTCTGAGAGCAGCTGTAATGTAGCTACTGAACAGGACTGGGATTAACAGTGTCTTTCTTCCACTGAGGAGGTAGACCACTGCACCTTTATAAAGGTCCACTAGCCTAAGGAAATATGCTGGGCACACTTGAGACCACCAGTTATCTAGAAAACAGAGGAACACCATTATAATTCCTGAATTAAAGGAAACAAAAGATTGTTTCCAACAACTTCCCTATTTCTGTCCTGACTGGAGCAACAGGAAAGTGAGCAAAGAGCTGTCTAGACAGCAGAAATGGAAACACTCTTCCCCTTCCAGACTGTGAAGAATCTAGCTATTGTGTGCCTCAAACTTTGTGTGGTGCTAAGATCTGGAAAGACCTGTCTGGAGGGGAGAAGACCCCAGTCACTAGCCACACCCCAATTCCTGAGCACTTTTTGAGTGCCTGAACTCAATGTTTTTCAACCTTCAGTTAGAGATACTGTTTCAAGCATTTTGTATTCAAAAGATCATGATGTTTGTGGGCAAATCATTGTCTCATGAGTTACAGGAAAATAGTTTCCTGGGCAATTCTCTGTAGCAGCACATGCTTTTCTAGCTGGAGACAGAACATGTCTCCTGGAACATCTGCAGTAAAGGTCTGAATTCACCATCTTTAGAACAGCTGATTGTTTTTTTCTTTCCAAGGACTGGTAACCCTATATCTCCTCTGAAGAGAGCCTAACTATTAGCTTCTTACTAGAACCAAGCCACCTGCAAAGCAAAAGCTGGACCCTGGGAAACAATGTCAGCTGTTAGAAAAAACCACCAATTTATGCTCTCAGGTGTCACCAAAATAATAGATTCTGGCAGGCAAAAGTTTGATAATCCATTGCTGTATGGTAAAAATCACAGCAGACTACTCTAAGGAGGAACTTGGTACTAAAGCCTCTTTGAAAAAAAACCCAAACGTTTTTTAAACCCAATCAATCACTAAACTTCAAAATAAATTTAACTGGAGCAATGCTCCTGGAGATCTAAATGCACCATATATCTATCATATTATCATGTAAAATGCTATTTAGTAATAAGACAACCTTAAGAAACAGAGTGAGATAAAGTAATAGCTTAGTAAATAAGAACTATTAAGCAGTGTACATTCTGCTTAGCTTAAAGTGAGCTCATAGGAAATACAATCAGCAGAAGTGAGGAGATTCAGAAGAGGTAGAGGATCTGGGGTGTTCAGCTTGGTCATCAACCAGCCAATAGGTTTTTCTGTACCTTATACATGACAAAGTGACTTTACAAGAATATAATAAATATATTTACCTGATACAGAAAGGATATTCTAACATGGATAAGAACTGATGAATTGTAAGAGAATAATTTAATATCAATGATATACAAAATCTAGGTTCACACAAATTTATCTGGAACCAAAAGTAAAATTTATATGAACCTAAGTAAATTAGGTAAGTGAGAATAACCTCTCTAGTAAGTGTTCTTTTAAATTATTTTTTTTAATTCTTAACCTGGATTTTCTTTCTTTTTATTATCCACAGCATCATAAGTTGTGTGTTTTATATTATTTTAACTAACGAGATACATGCACATACCTTACCTGTGTGGCACATTCTTCATTTCCTCACAACTAATTTTTAAAGTTCAAATTGTATGTTTATAATTTTTTTACATGGGAACATAGATTCTGGGCAGAGGATTCCTTGAGCCCTTTTTTTGTTCCCAGCTGCTTTTTAGAGGTGACTGCTTTACACTTTATCACAAGTAATACCCAATTATCACTGCAGCCATTGTAACAGAATGGAAAAACTAAATCAGTACAAAACATGATTGAAAACCTGAAGGCACCACTTTGTTCCCCAGATTAATACTGAGAACAACACACATCTTAAACTGTCAGCTTCTTACCAAGGACTTTGCTGGGGTTGGTATCTAGGCGCAAAATAGCCATTGCTAGGGGAAGTGTCAACGTGATGTAATACTTGGAGTCTTGGAAGGGTGGGAATTCAGGGAGAATCAGATAGATCCTCATTGCCTCAACGTCTGGTGGTGAGCTGGACAGCTGGGGAATCAAAAAACTTTCAAAGCTCTTCAGTATCTAGAGGAAAACAAGACAAAAGATGACAACTTCTTGTGGGTGGTAGAGCACCAATATCATAGATGATGCATAAACACTGCTTGAATGGAGCACACTCAGTGTATGGACAGCTCTTCATTGAATCTCTCAGCTTGGAAAAGACCCTTGGGATCATCAAGTCCAACCATTAACCTTACTCTACAAAGTTCACCCCTAAACCATGTCCTTCAAAAACACATCCAGGGGTGGTAACTCAACCCCCTCCCTCGGCAGCCTATTCCACTATTTGGCTACTCTTCTGGTGACAATTTTTTCCCTAATGCCCAGTCTAAACCTATCCTCTTGCAGCTTGAATCCACTCCCTCTTGTTCTATCACTATTACCTGTGAGAAGAAACCAGCACCAACCTCTCTACAATGGCCTTTCAGGTAGTTGTAGAGAGTGATAAGTTCTCTTTGCCTCCTCTTCCTCAAACTACTTCTTCAATTGCTCCTCATAAGATTTATTCTCCAGTTCCTTCTCCAGCTTCGTTGCCTCCTCTGCACTGGCTCCAGCACCTCGAGCTCTCTCTTCTATTGAGGTGCCCAGAACTG
Organism: Ceyx cyanopectus; assembly: GCA_013401355.1. Lineage (NCBI taxonomy): Eukaryota > Metazoa > Chordata > Aves > Coraciiformes > Alcedinidae > Ceyx > Ceyx cyanopectus. The sequence goes on along the minus strand of VYZU01025561.1, from coordinate 46,262 downwards.
GACACAACACTCAAGCTGTGGCCTCTCCAGTGCTGAGTACAGGGGGACAACCACTTCCCTGCTTCTGCTGCTCACACTGCTTCTAATCCAAGCCATTGGCTTTTTTGGCCACCTGGGCACACTGCTGCTGCTGGCAACTTTTGCTTTTGACACTTTTCCTGGAAAACAGTCCATAGGACAGGACTAAACTAATTTTTCAAAAATGCATGAACATTTGGATAAGGCTGGCTAAAGATTTATTAATCTGTCATTAAGGTCACATCCCTGTTTTAAAAGTCAAGCCAAGAGTGAAAAAAAAAACAAACCACTATTAAAAATTATAATTAAAATAGGGCATGGGATACATACACAATTTTATCCCACAGCTCTGAACTCATGAAAGAAATCAGTTCAATTATACAACCATAAAGTACTCAACTCCTGACAGGCAATCAATAATCACAGTAATTATTTACAAATATAAACAGAATTCATTTCAGCAGCTGTTTCAAGTGTTAACTGCCATGAGATAAAACTTTTTTTAAAAGAACAAGTCCGAGATACATTCTGAGAAGGTGAAAGTCAGCCCAGGTCAATGAAGAAGTACTCATTAGTATCATGAAGGATCTCCTCTGCAGATTTTCAGTACAACCCTTCTCCCCAGAAAAGAAAAGCTACTCACACATTAGAAGGACAAAGCCTTTATTTGCCCCCTGAATATCCAAAACCCCAAAAGTGCAATACCTGGTCTAGGAGAATGGAGTGCTGAGAGTTCATCAGCTTTTCAAACAGCACCCTGGTGGAGTTCAGATCAATTCCTGGGATCTTTGGACTGGTTTTAAAATGTTCATCGATTCTTAAAAAAAAAAAATCCCAGACAGAGAGGTATAAGTTTAAGGAAGAGACACCATTACCTGTGTACTGGCATGGCCTGAGATCAAGCAATGCAGAAATGACCTCTTGGGAAATAATCAGACTAGAAACAAAGCAGAACTTGGAAGCATCTTGCTAAAGACAAGATGAACAATTCTTCCTTCCAAACTCCTCTGTGCCTTGGTTAGGGTTGGGATTCTTGTAGAGAAACACTTTATCCAGGTCTTTGATTTCCCCTGGACTCTTTCACTGATGGAAGAGCCTGCCTAGACATGCCAGGTTGCTTAGAACTATCATATGCATCAGGATCCTTTGTGTTGTCTTCATATACACTAGTTTTATAGCAAACCCTGTTAAATCACACCCAGTAAAAAAGGTGATGCATAAAAAGACATTAACTGCTGTACAAGTTTGCCACTTACTTTTTCTCCAAGAAGCTTCCATTCCAGCAGGCAGCTGAGGACAGTATCTGAACAACATCACTGTTTGCAGCAGGAAGACAAAAAAAACAAGAGATAAAGGTTATGGACAGATGTCCCAGCAAATCTCTTAAGCTCTCTTCTTTTCCTTCTATAGGAAACAGGGTCAGGATCACCTCTTCAGAGGCACAGAAGCTAAGCAGTTCATTCAGTATCAAGTAACATCCCCTCTTTTCAGAGACATCAGCAGTGCCTCCCATCTATTCTGTCCTTCCCATCACAGGCACACATGGGAAGGAATTTAATCAATCTGTTCACAAGTTCTTGATGCTTTTCATGAACTCTAAGCACACAATGAAGGACAAAAATAACATCCATTTCCCACCCACCATTTGCAGTGTTCTGCAGCAGCCTCAAACTCCTAGTTTTGCTCAGCAGATCTCACCTGGCAGCCTTTGCTAGCAACTGTTCTCCCCTTGGGGACAGCCAAGAACCACACTTGAGAAGGTTGCTAAATTTCAAGTGAAACCATGGCACAGAAGCCAACGAGATGATTTAAATCAAACTTTCAGCAAAAGGCTTGTCCAGTGCCACAATACCTACTTGACAGAATTAGAACTGTTCTTTTCTAAAAGCTTTTGCCTCCAGACATCTATTGTTTCATCATTTATTAAACAGGTGTAACGTGTTTCATTTATGGTCCGGAAATCATCAGCAGGCAAGGAATTCTGTGAGAAGATACAGATTTCAGCAAAGGTAAGGCTTGTAAAACAATTCCTTCTTATCCCCAATCTCTGTTTTTTTGTATATAACAGATAGTCTCCTTAGTGTGGTCTCTGTACAGGTTTGGTTTAGCATGCTGTGCAATTGCTAAGAAGTCCAAAAGGAAAGGTATGGAAAAAAAAAACAACCCCAAACCAATACAATACCATTTCCTTGAGTGTAGCAAGCCCTTTTAAATACTGTCACATAACTCAGGGCTTAGTGCATTTATTCTAGACCTGCATCCCTGCCTCAAAAGTGTATGTCACACAATTCTTGAAATAAACAAGACTCCAGAAGCAGAAAAAAACCCTATTTGGCACTCAGCCCACCATCCAACATCTCTTGAAAAAACCCCATTGCATGCTGTCCACAGCCCTCCACTCTCATCAGGCAGAGCCTGATATCTTGGGAGGAAAGCAGCCCCTCACTTTCAGTCTGACTCCTCCCCCTGCTGATCAAACCCAAATCTGTGTCATCCCAACAGCTCTTTGATGTGCCCCTAAAGGAAAGCAACTCTGAGCTACTCCTAAAACGTTGCAAATCCCTTTAACATTTGTCATCATTGGTGAGGTCTGCAAGGCAGAATGAACTCCAAAGCAACACTTCATTTTTGGGACATAATATCAGAACCAAAAGATGCATTGTGAAGGCTGGAACAAGGGAGCAGACTCGAGGAGATACTTCCTTTGTTTTACCTCATATTTGGAGCAGAGCACAAATGTTTGGTCTCCTCCAGAGAAGATATGTTTAACAATGTGATATTTACAGGCATCTGTTGAAGAAAGAAATACAGCTGTGTTAAAGGTTGATGAATGCAAGTTCCTACTCCTGTATTTGCACTGCCAGTGTCTCAGATCTTGCATCACAAGGAGCACCTCAGTCCCTTGAAGTTCAGGATGAAATCAGTTGTAAATCAAGCACTGCAGCACTTGGAAAGACACAGGGCATCCAGGAGGGAAAAGTTGTAACTTTTAAACTGCAAAGGGGGTTTTACAAAGAAAGTAAAACCCTCAGGAATCAGTATTACTACAATTTAATGAAGGCTTAAGATCACCAAGTGTTGAATTCACCATGAAAAGAGAAAGGGAGAGGAACACAGAGCACAAGAGGTCAGTAATGTCCACAGAGCATTTAGGACAGGAGGATGGATTTTTTTTGCCATTTCAAGAACTTTCACAAAGCGAGATGTCTTTAGACAGCCATGGGTAAATGAAATTATTACATCCATTCATGACTCCAAATCACTCAGAGCACCTACCAGGTTTCCCTGAGAGTTGCCCATTGTGAGCTGCCCAATAACCCTTGACAGGAGAGGGACACTTAACATTGCAAGTGTGCCCTGTTCCCAGCTGGCCTCTTGTTCCACAGCCAAATGCATAGATCATTCCTGAAGAAGGCACAAAGGCTAAAGTGTGATGTCTGTAAAAAAAAAAACAACAAACCAACAGGTATAATGTTTGGGCATTACTTAACAATTAAGAAGAAAAAAACCCCACACAAACCTATTCTCAGTCACCCTAGGCCAGAAGCTGGTGCAAAGCAGTATCTTCACACTAGCATCAGTGCTCGTGCTTTGCCACCTGGTGGCACTAGTTTATGAGATTGGGCTCTTCAGGTGGAAAGTCACAAGAGCTGCTTGTGCCAGCATAGAGCTGGTCTCAGGATCACCTACAGAATTAACTTAGTCATATGCTAAGCCTGTACATACCAAAAGGCAGCACAGCACCAATGTTACTAACACTTCTCATCAAAGAGACTGGAAACTTATGACCAAAGGTTTGGCAGCCCTAAGTCTTGCTGAATTATTAAGATGGAGACATATCTTTTACCAGGTCACAGCACAGGGAACTCCAATTAAAAACCAAGTTCCTTCAGAGTGCCTTAAAATTCTCAGGGGAAATAAAATTTCAGTTAATTTAGTTTTGACGTGTGGGATGCAGAAGCAAGACTATTCCCACTGTTTACCAGACTCAGTAGCATCATTAACCTCCATCAAAAAGGATTTCTGACTGCACACAGGACTGACCTGCCACAAGCAATTTGGGAGACTTCACTGCCCATCAGCTCCAGAACTCTTCTGGGGTTCACTTCATCATTCATGGAGTCATGTCCCAGTTGTCCACAGGAACCTGCACCGAATGTGAACACCCCTCCACTCTGTAAGCAGATCAAACAGCATATTCTGCATTTAGGGATCCAGAACTCAGCAGTATCTCCCTGACTCCAGTTTCAGTATGAACCCAAGCTTAGAGCAGAGATAGCTGGGGACTTCAGAAGGATTCAGAAAAAAAAAAAAAAAGTTCTGCTAATGCAGCTTCCAAATGGGTAGCTTACTAGCCATCATAGACTAATAAAATTAGCTTTGTCTACATTAGATAAGCTTCCTCCTACCATCACCAGGTAAGTCTGAAACCCCAACAGGTTTAAGCATGGAGGAGATACACCTGTTTCCACAATCTTTACACCCATACGGGCTGCCCAGGGAGGTTGTGGAGTCTCCTGCTCTGGAGACACTTAAGACCTGCCTGGATCTGCTCCTGTGTGACTTGGTCTAGGTGACCCTGCTCTGGCAGGGGGAGTTGGACTAGATGATCTTCTAGGTCCCTTCCAACCCCTAACATTCTGTGATTCTGTGACCTATGTTTTTCTTTGAAGAAGAACTTCTACAGAACCAATCTTCTACAATGGTGTTTTCCCCACAGGAATCCCAAAGCTAGCTGTTTAATTCATTTCACAGTGGAAAACAGACATCAAAAAAGGAAGCAAGACCTAGGAAGGGGCAGAGGCAAGAACTGAGCAGTGATCTTCCAAATCACAGCCCTGTCCTCTACCCATTTAACTATGTATCACTTGGAAACAGCAGGTCTGAAACTGAAAAGTCAGCTGTAAATACTGACTGCTAATGCTTCATTTTCATACCCATTTGTTTTGACTTGCATTTCATTTTAATACACAAATATCACTCTCTGTCTTCCAACAAAACATTATTTTCACCCCTTCAGACGTATGTTTGTTAGCTTTTTTTGCTTTTTTTGCTTTTTTTTTTCTCAAAGCTTATTTCTTTGATCAATTTACCTGAGTTTTACTATTCATTGTCACGGATTACTAACATCTTCATTTTTAAAAACTACAGTGGATTGTGTTGGCAGTGAATAAGAATAAATTACAAGAAGACTATGCTTTCCATTTAGTTTCTTTTACTGGGGTTGGATGGAATTCAGTTAAACTCATCTTTTAAACTCATCTTTTCTACTATTAACAAAGAAACTGATCTGAAACCATCAAGCAGGCAAGACAGCAGAGTTCCCAAGTTAGCCTCTTCCTTTACCTTGGTGAGAACTGCTGTGTGTTCCTCTCCACAGCTGATGTACACCACCTTCTGAGACCTCAAGAGCTTCACGTGACAAGGGGATTCTCGGTCTGCATTGAGGACAAAGAAAAGATTTCAAACACAAACCTAAATGTCTGAGAAAACCACTGGCAGTCTGATTTGCAGAGGTGTTGTACAATCGAAGCTTTAACAACTGTGGAGGAAAAAAAAAATCCCATATCATTGATTACTTCGCTGCTGCTTGCCCTCTCCAATTCTTAAAAGAATTGTTTTCCAGCTCAAAGAAAAACTGTTTAGAGCAAGAATGCAAATATTAAGACTCTTGTATAGACTCAACATGCATTTGCAGTTTGGGAGGTATGATGAACACAGCACAGCTGCACTCACCTTCAGCCATGTGCTCCATTCCAGACTCCTCACCAAAGACTGCAAACTTTTTTTTTTTCAAAAAATCTTGCTTAGACCTTTTCCATACAGAACAATCCTGATCTGGGGGAGACACTAGTGCAACACACAAGCTGAATCCCACAGTGTATTTAAATGCCTAGTCTTTCTTCTATCATCCTTTAGGAAGATCCTCCTACTCGCAGATGCAAATCACTGCCAACCATTACATGATGCTTTTCTCCCTCACTCTGACATGAGAATAATTAGAGGTGGGGCTCCTGAGGATGAATACACTAAGAAAGCTTCATGTTTTCATGATGCAAAAATAAAAGCTAAGTGTTTCAAGGAGCAGTAGGCACCCCAAAACAGTTAAAATATGAAGGGGAGTAGCTGGTTACTTCATACCAACAACAACAACAACAAAAAAAAATCAGGTTCCTACCTATAGAAGTTGTCCATTTTTTTAAGATCCTCACCCGAGGATTTGACAGGTGCTTTTTTCTGGGTAGTGAAAGGAAAATGGTCACATTTTTATGACTTTAGAAATCAGAATCGATTTTTCATTTACTCTGTTTGTTCTGTATTTTAGCACTCTGATCTTTATTTTTACAGGAATGACACTTCTTATCCCTGCAGCATAATTGTCCTGAGAACAGTGTTGTGGAATTCTCCTTTTGTAGACCTTGCTGCTCATTTTCACTAAGCATAATTCACACTGTCTTACCATGATTCACTTACCAAAAATATCACCTGTTTACTACAGTGCCACATACTGAGGGGTAAGCAGTGTATGATCCCTGGTCAACGCAGTCCCACAAGTAAGACACCCCTTATATGTTTAAGATCAGCCCCCACCAAAGCAAACCTCTGAGGCATAAACAGCAGCTTTGTTGAAATTAGAAGCATTTATCTGGCAGTTTACATGGGTCAGAAGCACACCTGCTCTTACACTAGATCAGTTCCAGCCTGCATACAGTACCTGAAGCAATTCTGAGAGAACACAGCTTAATTTTCAAGTGTTATAATTGCTTCATACTTATACAAGTGTAAAGCAAGAGGAAATGATAGAACATGCAAGCCTCCTTTACTGAACTACAGGCTGGTTTTGAGCCACTGCTTTAAATGTATTTCAGCTGATAGGGTGGATTCATCAGTCCATTACAGAATGTCATACAAACTAGGTATCATGCTCATACTTGGTAATTTGCCTAGATATTTAAAGCTACTCAGCAACTATGCAGAAATAAAGAGGTCAATTTGATGCTTTTACAAAAAAAGAATAACTAGCACAGGAAAGCTGGACTTTTCAGACTAGTAGAAAGGCCATTCCATTCTTCAGCCTCATTTATAACCTAACCTGAATTTTTTTTGATAGCTAGGCTTCACTGAACATGGCCACCTGAAAAAAAAACTAACATTGGTCCTGGGTTTGGAAACATATGCAACAAACTAGACACCACCTTATAGTACTGAGATGCTCTGTGTTGCCATTATTTTGTAGTGTACAGAGGCTCACCAGTCAAAAATGTGTGGCTTTTTTGCCAACACAGCACATTGGCTCAGCCTGCTGATCTGTAGGGAAAGCCTTCTCTCCTTACCAACTTCTAACAAAACATGGACAGAGTATTTTTGAGAAGAGGAAGAAAGAATATGAGTTCTTCCTTCAATGCCTGCATGCTGACACTCAATATTGGAAAGAATCACAGAATCACAGAATGTCAGGGGTTGGAAGGGACCTAGAAGATCATCTAGTCCAACCCCCCTGCCAGAGCAGGGTCACCTAGACCAAGTCACCCAGGAACAGATCCAGGCAGGTCTGGAATGTCTCCAGAGCAGGAGATTCCACAACCAACCTGGGCAGCCCCTGCCAGGCTCTGGCACCCTCACAGGGAAAAAGTTTTTTTCATGTTTTTTTCAGGTCTCTCTGGATGGTAGCACAGCCTGCTTGCTGTGTCAGCCACTCCTCCCAGTTTGGTATAATCAGAAAACTTGCTGAGGGTCACTCTATCCCCTTGACCAGGTCATTGATGAATAAATTGAACAACATTGGACCCAGCACTGACCCTTGGGGGACTCCACTAGTCACAGGCCTCCAGCCAGACTCTGCTCCACTGACCACAACTCTCTCAGCTCTGTCCTTCAGCCAGTTCCCAATCCACCTCACTGCACAGTCACTCAATCCACACTTCTTAAGCTTGGCTGTGAGGATCCCATGGGAGACAGTATCAAAAGCCTTGCTGAAGTCAAGGAATACCACATCCACTGCCCTCCCCTCATCCATCCAACTACTTGTGTGATCATAAAAGGCTATCACATCAGTCAAGCATGACTTTCCCTTATGGAATCCATGGTGACTACTTGTGATGAGCCTCCTTTCCTCCACATGAAAAAAAAAAGAGCATTTAGACTCCTACTAAGCAGGAAAAGCCTGCAGAATCCATCAGAGACTTTGTCCTCTCTCCCACGAGGGGGTTGCTGAAGGCTACCTATCCACTCAATAAAAATACACTGTCAATGTGAAAAGAGTGACTAGGCCAAGAAAGTCCATTCTTCTTTCACCTAGGAACATAATTTTAATACCTCGTTCATCACTTAGTCCCAGCTGTCCTGAGCTGTTCTTCCCCCAGCCAAACACAGCTCCTGAGAGAGAGAGTGCAAAACTGTGGGCTCCACCTGCAGCAACCTGAGCCAAAGGGATCCCATCAAGAGACTTGACACGCTGTGGACTGGCTTGAGAAGGACATTCTTTGCCCAAACCTAGTTGACCGTAGCTGTTCTGCCCCCATGTGAAAAACTGGCCATCTGAAACAAGGAAAGAAAGAATGTCAAGTAAAGGTTGGTCAACAGAACAGCAAGTCTGTCAAAATGAAAAAAAATCAGTGCTGGGGGCTTCACTCCCACCCAAGCCTCATAACTGTGGTGAGGGAGGAAATCAAGAAAGATTTTCTTTGTTAAAAGTCACATCTGAAGCCATTGGGAAAATCAACAGACATGCAACTAAGTGCAAGATACATCAGACTGCTATAAATTAAACAGGTTAACAAAGAAGGGTCCACATGTTGCATAGAAAAGAGTAAAAGCCAAAGATAAACACAGATAAATTAATTACACACATTTTTCTACAGTAAGATGGAGAAGTTTTAAGTGATTCCAATATAATTCACCAGTGAGACAGTGGGTGGTCAGTGTCTAACCTTTTTTTTGACAGTATTGTCAAATCTTTTCTTCAGTATTCATGGTATCTGATCCATTTTATAATCTCCTATTTTGCCTGAAAGCAGCTGTGACAGGAATACAATACAAATACACAATCTTGGACACCATGCAAAACAGCAGCACAAATCTTGGCAATAAATAATGAATGTTATAGTACCTGCTGCCAAAGCCAGGCAATGCCAATTTCCACAGGACACCTGCAGTATCGTCTGTTGGTTCAATTTCTTGATCAACCTAAAGAAAACAACACTATTTTAAAGTAAGTGTCCACAAATAGAGCATTATCTTAGGTCAAAATTATGCTTTCCTTTCGGGTATTTGTTCTGCACCCCCACATCCCCCATGCTTTTGAGACTCTTGAGCAGTGTTGATAGTGATACATAACAGATGCAAATCTGTGGAAACCTTTAGAAAACTACAAAGTCCAACTATGATTCCTGCTATAACTCTGAATCCAGCCACCTGGAAATGGTGAAAAGAGATGGATCTACATGTCTCTCTATTATTTTTCAGACACTGACATTTGTCACATTGTCAGGGCCAGCACCAAAACCTCTTCCGTGCTCTGCACAGAGCATAGCACTTAAAGCATTCAAGTTATTTTACAAGAAAGCCATTTCTAAAGTGGTACTACCACATTGACACGTGAGCCTGTGTCTCTGATATCAGAGCCATTTGCAAGTTTAGGACTGTCTTTGCACAGAGCCCTTCAGCTCAAATATTAATATACTGGGACTGAAACTCTTTGTTCCTTACTCTGTACAAAACAGAGTAAGGCATTTTTCATTGAGAAATGCAAGCACACTTTGATTTTTTTCTTCAGTGCCCCAGGAACTCACGGGCAGAAGGCCTGTCCTGCCCAAACCTCCCGAGGACTCTCTAAGTGGCAGAAAGGCTTTAGGGAGCACCAGTACAGTAGGGAAAAAGAGGGTTGGAAAGGTGATTTATCTTATGTGCTAAGTGCCCCATTGCTGTGTCTCAGAGAAAGCACTGACCCCAGGCTGGAAGGTGAGCAACCCTTGATGCTGCCTTAAAGAAAACCAGAAAGCTTTACCTTGGTACTGTCACTGCATCTTCTAGAGTGGTGAGGCCCAGCTGCCCGTCTCCGCCAGCGCCCCAGGAGAAGAGCTGGCCCTGGGCGCTGAGCGCCAGGCTGTGCGACTCCCCGCAGGCCACGTGCACGATGTGCTGCCCAGACAAGGCTCCGATTTGCTCTGGGGAAAACAGAAAGCCTCTCTGGTCACAGGGGACTCGCCTCACACCGACACGCAGGCAGCGGGCCTGGGCCAGCCTGCACGCAAAGCCGTTCACTCGGCCGCACTAATCCCCAGCTGAGTTTTCAAACCTTTCCTACGGGAGGAACGCACCACGGTTTACTGCAAACACGCAGCTGCCGAGCTCTCCTGAAGGCCTCGTCTGCAAATTGTAGAAGAAAGGCAAGCACACCTTCCCAAGCACGATGAGTGGCTGCACACGGCCTCACAGATACAGCAGAACCTATCGGGTTATTTTATAAGAACCAGACTTCCCCGATTTGAGGTTCTCGCTCAGTTGTGGTGAGGGGATCAGCCAGAACCCAAAAGCTGGCAAAGCCTGTAAAGCATCTATCTTCCACAGCTCCTGTCCAGTGAAGACAAGTCATCCACAAAGCAAATCAACCCATCTTCAGGGCTGATGGCTTTCCTGGTACTGGGAGTCTGTCAGCTAAGAAGCTGTTATTGGCTCTTGTGCAATAATACACTGCACTACAGAAGCCCCAGGCCCCTCAGAAGCCTGCAGTTGAGGAAAGGTGATGTCTTACTGCTCTGATTACCCACAGAGGTATTTCTCTTCTATTATGGTAACAGAAATAACCCACATATCACATGCCAAACCCAAGAAGTTAACATAAGGCAAACTGGAAGGCCAACATATAAAAGAAAGTCAATAAGAAGAGCTTCAGAATTTCTCAAAATGACAACACATGACTAAAGCACTTCCTCACCCTGAGAAGGAGAGGCAGTAGCTGCCAGTGGTTCTGCACATACAGGTTCTGCCCATTACAACACAACAAAGAAAATGCAATTTTAGTCTAGGGAGCACAAGGCTGCAATAACCTTACAGATTATGAAAGCATGAAGAGGTGAAGACACAAGTCAACAAGAGATTTCCAAGAGAGGAAAATAACATTTGTAAACTCTCTTGGGCAACACCAAGTTTGTTCTCCACAAACATACTCAGCACAGATTTGACGTAAATGACAAAATCCCCAACAAGAAATGAACGAGAGTAGGCATCAGGACCCAGTGCAATTGGAAAGCTAAAGCAGACAACTTGTGACAACTTGTGACTCATTGCCCTCTCCTCCCTTTCATAAAAGGGTAACAATGTCAAATAACAAAATCTGTCCCAAGATCATCTGTGCTTGCCTCTGTTTTGATGCATTTCCCAGACAAACTAAGCAGATCTGTCTCCCCATCCATGCTTCTCACCTTCAGCTTTCCAGAGCCAGCCAATATTATTCAGCATCATTACTGTGCTATTACACATCATCTCCAGTTCTGCTAGCTGCTCCAGAGCTATCAACACCAAGCATCTTCCATAACCTTCCAGCCTCAAGATAATTGGAAGTGCATAGAAAAAGCAGACTTACCTGGCTTGCTTCCTTCACAGTCATGACCCAGTTGGCCTTTGGTGTTCAAACCACAGGTATACACTTCCCCATCTTCCAACAGGAACACAGAATGGTTTCCTCCACATGCCACCTCTTTGACATGTCTGTCATGTATGAATCCGTACACCCGTGGTTCAGGAATGATGACCTGGAGGTTGCTACCTATCCCAGGTTGTCCAAAAGAAGAGTATCCCCAGCATAGCATTTTCTCTCTCTTCAGCAAATCATGTATTCTTCCTGGGAAGGAGAAGCAGGGAGAAGAGTGCAAATGAAGCAAGCACTCAACAAGTGACCCTACAGCTTGCCCATCACTTACCCACCATCTGCTCAGAGCAGGCAGTGGAAACAACCAAAAAACTCTTTTCCTGCATAACTGTGAGTCCTGCAGACTGCCAGTAAAAAGGGATTTCCATTGTTACACAGACAAAAAGGAATTAAGACAGCTCAGCTCAGGTACTAAACCATCACCTTCATACCTTGGCTATCTCTGTCTGCAAGGCAGCTGAAGTGTTCTGAAACCCAGCTGATCTGAGCTTATGCCAGCGGAACCACTCTGCTTCAAAAACAAAAATCAACTAACTCCCCAAATCAACATCAGTATTTCTTTGGAAAAACAGGTCCAAACCTGGACTTTTAGAGTTAACATCATATTTGGGACAATTGCTTAAAGAAATCTTTTGAAGTTCTCTGAAGTAAATTCTCTAAAGGAATTAGTCAGTCCTGAGCCTGGTGATGCCAGCAGGATGATAATGCATAAAGGCCAAGGGGAGGCTAACAGAGGCAGCATGGGAATTCTTACAGTGACACTCCCTCACTGCTCCTCACCTCCATAGGTCTGGGTTATTTGTTAAACATGCTATACTAATACAACATTGACAAGTCCTCTGCTTCAACCAGAAACTGAATAAAGCCTTTCTTGCAACAGGATTAAGGTATCAAATCAAAGATTTGAGACATCAAATCTCCTAACTCCCCAGGACAAATGTTAAGCTGTGGCAGTTTACAGCAGCAGCAGCATTGACTGTTTTAGAGACAAGATCAGAAAGCAAAAGGTAACCCTGGAAGTGCCTCAAGGAAACAAGATTGCTTCTCCCACTCTGAGAAGATAGGAAATACGTGCCTTCAGTTTGTTTCCAAAGCCTAGTGCTAATTCCACCTCTAGGTATTAGCAATAAAGCCTTTCCTAATCTAAGCCCTAAGTAACAGGCTCACATCTTACCTCAGCTGTGGTCCCCTTCCACTGAGGCAGGGCTGAGGTGGATGGGGGAGGGAATGGGATTTTTCAGTTTGCACTTAATTGGTGGTGCAATTTCCTACCACAAACAGTTTACCAGGATCTCTTGGTAGGTAGGTGCTTTAAAGCATGCTATAAATCCCATTTATCTCCACCAGCCCTTGCTCCTTTATGGCATCACTCAGTTCATTCCCAGCCAACACATGGATGACCAACACCCTGAAGGTGGCAACACTAAAGCAGGGAATCACTTCAAAACTGACATCTGAAACTGCAGAAATCTGGGGCTGTCACGTCTCTCACCCTGGGGAATTACCTTGTTACAAAAAAGATAAGTCACAGAATGATAGGAGTTGGATATGTAGCATAACACCAAAAAGATCCAAATATCACATTGCTTGCTAGGAGAACCAGTTATTATGGCTCAGATGAAAAGATTTCACCACTGCATTACTTGAACTACAATGACATTCTACAGCAATAGCTAAATAATAATTTGGGATACCTTTCTAAAAACATTCCTGAACAGACTACTCCCCGTAGACTACAGTCATCTTTCCTAGTGCTGATTTAATTTAAAATGCTAAAAATATTTAAATTACTTTCCTTGTGTTCATATTCCACACAAGAAGTTTCTGTAGCAAGCAGAGGGATGCCATGCAATAAGAGATTTTTTTTTTTCCTCCTGGTAAGACACTCTTTACAACAGGAGTTCAAATGGCCAGTAAATCATATGCACACTAGGGTGACAGTTCAGAGTTCAACCTGCAGTCATGTCAGTGGCCATGTTTTCTGAAGCACCCCAAAGTTTGACAATGGCTGTGGCAGATGAGGCATGCCAGACTCTTCAGAAAAAACTAGATTTTTGGGTCTTTTGAAGCATTTCCCTTGACTCCCATTACCCCATCCTCCAAAAATCTTCCTGATAAATCCTTGTTCAGCCCTATCCTAGGGGAAAGGAAAGCACTTTCCACTCAAACTGAAAACCAACAGAGCTACTTCCACCTGAGCATAAGGGCACAGTTAAATATTTTTCCAGTGACCTTGGTGAAACCCATTTTTAACATCCTTATTTTGAAGACGTAGCATATCTTTGAAGCCACAGCATTCATTTTTTAACTCCTCCCAGAAAAGCTGCTGCAAGCATTAAGACATCATGTGTTTGAATAAGAGCTGTGTCCTGAAACACAACAAGGCTTCAAATGACAATTTCATGCTCCATTTCCAATCTGGTTAAGGCACTTTCTCTTTTTTGACATTACTGAACGAAGTAAAACCACATTACACTGCAAACTGCCTCTACAAGCTCATTATCCTCCTTATACTAAAGCAATTATATAATAATGTTCTAGTGTGTGCAGGTGCAAACAGAGATGTGTCTGCATGTGCATATATAAAATACACATAAAGGTCATAGTCATGTCTCTAAAATGACTAATTATTCTTAGTGCTCAGCTTGATACACATTTTTAAAGTAGAATTTTTATATTCAGTGGACAAACCCTTAGGGATGGTGTTTTCCTTTAAGTGCATCAATGAGGGCATTGAAGTTCCAAGTCACTTTTATATTCAAAAAGCACAAGTGCTGCAGTGCCAACCACATCACCTACTCATGTTCTTCACAGAACAAAAAAACCAAAAAAAAACACAAACAGCTTAGCATTCATATTACAGAGAGAAGAGCAGATGCAGTGCAGCAAAGCTGGTCATTTGCAGTCCCCCCACATATAACAAAAAAAAACAACCAGGGGAGAGAAGGCAGGAGAAAGTTAAACCCAGCATCCTAAAATCTCAGTGTTTCAAGAATAATTCACCATCAAAACAGTGAAGGATGATACACACAGCACAGCTAGAGCTAGGAAAACCTCACGCTGGGGGGATATTTTGAGGAAATGAGGTAGAAGATCCACCCTCTGCTATAATAAGGCTCAACTGACATACTAAAAATACATCCTTTGGTGAGAAACCAACCTTAGCGTTTTGCCAAAGTACCGACGTTGCATGTAAGCAGATGACAGGAGGTGGTTGATTTTACTTTCTTTTTCCCCTTTTTAATAACTAGCCCATCATACAGTCTCTTCACAGGATCACACACACATTCGAAAGCCATAGCTGCAAAAACTGACTCCTTTCTGGGAAAGTCAGTTAAGTAAATACTGTTTGCAACAAGCAATACTCAAGGCTTAGGGCTCTCCAAACAAGAGATCAGACAGCTGGCAGGGCATGAATAAACAAGTCTTTCTTTTGCTGTTGTGAGATTTCAGCTAGAAAATGTGCTCCTTTTGTCAGCATTGCACAATAACGTTGGAAATTTCTGATTCTTTATGACACTGAGCCTCCAAGCCCACTTTCTTCTGCCTCGTGGCTTCGTTTTAGCAAGAGGTGCCCTCATAGAAAACATCTTAAAATAAATGAAGTCACACAAGCCCCACATCATCTCCACTTTGCAGTCCCGGTAAGAAGATCGCCTTGCCTTCACCCCAGACACACGCTTCTTGCTTCCCACCCCTCCACCAGCGTTCTCCAGCGAAGCCGCGGCGGGCACACCGAGTCCCCAGAGCCACCGAGCGCCGGCAGCGGCCTCGGGCACCGGCTGCCTTCCCCCTCCGGCTCCGCGACCCCGCAGCGTCCCCCGCCCGCCTCCCGCTCCGCCCCGCCAGGTGAGTCAGCAGCAACCGCAGCGACCGGCCCCTACCGCAGCGACCGGCCCCTACCGCATCGCCGCTACCGCCCCTGCCTCCCGCATCGCCCCTACCGCCCCTGCTTCGCGCATCGTCCCTGCCTCCCGCATCGCCCCTGCTTCCCGCATCGCCCAAGCGGAGGCTCCGCCCGGGGCCGCGCGTCCTGCGCCACAGAAGGCAGGATCGGCCACGGGGCCCCGCCAGGCCGCCCTCAGCCCCGTATCCCCCCCTGCACCGCCTCGGGGGCCGGAGCGGGTAGCGGCGCTACCGCAGGCCCTGCCGCCAAGCTCGGCTTCACCCTCCGCCGGGCCCAGCCCAGCCCCAACGGAGCTCTGACCTCGCCGAGCGCGACACCCGAGCCGAGCAGCTGCCGCCGGCCCCGCTCACCTGCCGCCGGCCCCGCCGCTGCCGCCGCGGCGACGAGGAAGTCCAGCCCCCCCGCTGCCACCGCCGCCGGCGGGAGGGACGGCGCAGGGCAGCCAACGGGAAGCGCGGGGGCGGCACCCGAGCGCAAATCAGTCGGCTGGCGGGTGTCACCGCGGCCGGGACGCCTGCCCTTCCGGCCCCGCTTGTCTCAGCAGCTTCGCCGCGGCGCTTGTGGCACGACCGGGGCGCGGGGCGAGCGCTGGCCACCGGCGGCAGGGCCGGGCCTCTTCAGTGGCGCCGCCTGTTGGCCGCCTTGGGCCGGGCCTCTTCAGTGGCGCCGCCTGTTGGCCGCCTTGGGCCGGGCCTCTTCAGTGGCGCCGCCTATTGGCCGCCTTGGGCCGAGCCTCTTCAGTGGCGCCGCCTGTTGGCCGCCTGGGGCCGGGCTAGGCCCGGCTCCCGCTGCCTAGGGGCCGCCCGGCGGCCGCAGCACTGGCGAAGGAGGGAGACTGGCTTTCCACTGTTTAAAATTCCTTAATAAAGGAATAAAACCCTTAATAAAGGGTTTGACAAGCCTGAAGTATCACTGATACTAACAGGAGTCTGTTTCTTTTCCCTCTGCTTTATTTCATCTTGCATTTTACATGGCCTCTAGGCACCTGGTAGGCTTGTTTGTTTACACAAGTTTCAATGTCGGGAAAATATTTGTGGTCGAAGTAAAAATCTTGTTGGGAGAAAGAGGAGAAAGAGGAAAAAAAAATAAAGAGGAGGCTAATGAGCAAGCAATTACATAACTCCCAAGTACTCATTTTCTATTTTAATGTCATCCATTAGAGAAGGACCATGCACCCAACAGGAGCAATGAACGGGCTGCATGGATCCCACTCAGATCAAAATGAGGGCCAATATTTGAGTAAACCACAGAGAAATGTTTGGGAGGGCTAGGGGTAATCCCTAAAGCAACTCCAGTGCTTTAGTCCCTAAAGCAACTCCAGTGCTCACAGTATTCTCTCCCTTATTATGTCTCATTTCTGGCAGTGGACAGTGATTGCTTAGCATGAGATGTGTCATGTACCAGATAAAAATTCACCTGTATTTGCATGGTTCGTGGCATATTTTGATTAAAAACAGCTACTCTCCAGTGTAAAACTACTCCTGTGACAGACAGAACATCTTTTACTTAACCAGTGTTACAAGCAGCTTGTGGAATAACTCAGAGGAAAAAATACTTCCTTTATTTTGAGGTTTGTTCCATCTGCTTCATTGTCTGAGGACCTTTACAAAATAATCAGTGCTTCCCTTCACACTCGGTTTCCTCTATCTGTAGTTCAGTAATCAAGGAGAGGAAGGTGTGTACACACACACGTACACACACACGTACACACACACACACACACACACACAAAGTAGATGGAAGAGCAAAGCCAGGAGTTTCTTGCTTAAACCAATTTAAACCAATTTCTAACTGACTACATTTCAGCTTCATTGAGAACTTTCAGGGCTGCTTTTTCATAAATGGATAGAATTTTTAACTAGACACGAAAATAAACCATCGTGCCACTAGAAGAACATGTAGCTCACCATTTCCTTGATGGGTTAGCTCATGAGGTCTTAAGATAGGCAGAGGTAAAATCTACAGCTCATCCTGGCTTCTGAAGTACCCCTCTCCTCTCTCATGCCACACGGGCCACAGGTCCCATGGCACAGGCACCAGAAGGCTGTTTGTAGCTATTGATGTCTCTGTGTTGCTCTGGAAGCAATGAACTCCTCTCTTTTTTGGCCCTTGCCACGTTAGGGAAGAGCTTCTCAGTGGGATTAGCCAGCCATGGAGAGTTCCTGCTGCCTCCCAGAGAGCGGGTGTTTGTGCACAGATCTGGCACCAATTCNCTCCGCCCCGCCAGGTGAGTCAGCAGCAACCGCAGCGACCGGCCCCTACCGCAGCGACCGGCCCCTACCGCATCGCCGCTACCGCCCCTGCCTCCCGCATCGCCCCTACCGCCCCTGCTTCGCGCATCGTCCCTGCCTCCCGCATCGCCCCTGCTTCCCGCATCGCCCAAGCGGAGGCTCCGCCCGGGGCCGCGCGTCCTGCGCCACAGAAGGCAGGATCGGCCACGGGGCCCCGCCAGGCCGCCCTCAGCCCCGTATCCCCCCCTGCACCGCCTCGGGGGCCGGAGCGGGTAGCGGCGCTACCGCAGGCCCTGCCGCCAAGCTCGGCTTCACCCTCCGCCGGGCCCAGCCCAGCCCCAACGGAGCTCTGACCTCGCCGAGCGCGACACCCGAGCCGAGCAGCTGCCGCCGGCCCCGCTCACCTGCCGCCGGCCCCGCCGCTGCCGCCGCGGCGACGAGGAAGTCCAGCCCCCCCGCTGCCACCGCCGCCGGCGGGAGGGACGGCGCAGGGCAGCCAACGGGAAGCGCGGGGGCGGCACCCGAGCGCAAATCAGTCGGCTGGCGGGTGTCACCGCGGCCGGGACGCCTGCCCTTCCGGCCCCGCTTGTCTCAGCAGCTTCGCCGCGGCGCTTGTGGCACGACCGGGGCGCGGGGCGAGCGCTGGCCACCGGCGGCAGGGCCGGGCCTCTTCAGTGGCGCCGCCTGTTGGCCGCCTTGGGCCGGGCCTCTTCAGTGGCGCCGCCTGTTGGCCGCCTTGGGCCGGGCCTCTTCAGTGGCGCCGCCTATTGGCCGCCTTGGGCCGAGCCTCTTCAGTGGCGCCGCCTGTTGGCCGCCTGGGGCCGGGCTAGGCCCGGCTCCCGCTGCCTAGGGGCCGCCCGGCGGCCGCAGCACTGGCGAAGGAGGGAGACTGGCTTTCCACTGTTTAAAATTCCTTAATAAAGGAATAAAACCCTTAATAAAGGCTTTGACAAGCCTGAAGTATCACTGATACTAACAGGAGTCTGTTTCTTTTCCCTCTGCTTTATTTCATCTTGCATTTTACATGGCCTCTAGGCACCTGGTAGGCTTGTTTGTTTACACAAGTTTCAATGTCGGGAAAATATTTGTGGTCGAAGTAAAAATCTTGTTGGGAGAAAGAGGAGAAAGAGGAAAAAAAAATAAAGAGGAGGCTAATGAGCAAGCAATTACATAACTCCCAAGTACTCATTTTCTATTTTAATGTCATCCATTAGAGAAGGACCATGCACCCAACAGGAGCAATGAACGGGCTGCATGGATCCCACTCAGATCAAAATGAGGGCCAATATTTGAGTAAACCACAGAGAAATGTTTGGGAGGGCTGGGGGTAATCCCTAAAGCAACTCCAGTGCTTTAGTCCCTAAAGCAACTCCAGTGCTCACAGTATTCTCTCCCTTATTATGTCTCATTTCTGGCAGTGGACAGTGATTGCTTAGCATGAGATGTGTCATGTACCAGATAAAAATTCACCTGTATTTGCATGGTTCGTGGCATGTTTTGATTAAAAACAGCTACTCTCCAGTGTAAAACTACTCCTGTGACAGACAGAACATCTTTTACTTAACCAGTGTTACAAGCAGCTTGTGGAATAACTCAGAGGAAAAAATACTTCCTTTATTTTGAGGTTTGTTCCATCTGCTTCATTGTCTGAGGACCTTTACAAAATAATCAGTGCTTCCCTTCACACTCGGTTTCCTCTATCTGTAGTTCAGTAATCAAGGAGAGGAAGGTGTGTACACACACACGTACACACACACGTACACACACACACACACACACACACAAAGTAGATGGAAGAGCAAAGCCAGGAGTTTCTTGCTTAAACCAATTTAAACCAATTTCTAACTGACTACATTTCAGCTTCATTGAGAACTTTCAGGGCTGCTTTTTCATAAATGGATAGAATTTTTAACTAGACACGAAAATAAACCATCGTGCCACTAGAAGAACATGTAGCTCACCATTTCCTTGATGGGTTAGCTCATGAGGTCTTAAGATAGGCAGAGGTAAAATCTACAGCTCATCCTGGCTTCTGAAGTACCCCTCTCCTCTCTCATGCCACACGGGCCACAGGTCCCATGGCACAGGCACCAGAAGGCTGTTTGTAGCTATTGATGTCTCTGTGTTGCTCTGGAAGCAATGAACTCCTCTCTTTTTTGGCCCTTGCCACGTTAGGGAAGAGCTTCTCAGTGGGATTAGCCAGCCATGGAGAGTTCCTGCTGCCTCCCAGAGAGCGGGTGTTTGTGCACAGATCTGGCACCAATTCCACCCCTAACACACTTCCCCAGGCCACCACCTTCATTCCTCATGGTCTTTCAAGCTGCTGGGGTATCCTGGTTGCCCCAGATCCACTCTGGTTACATCAGCTGCTCTGCCAGGCTCTCGCACATCTCTGCAGGTGACATTCAGATCGTATGAGTGGTCTGTAAAAATTCCTGCTGCAGGTTTAATGTTACTTTTGCTGTCCGTGTAAAGGCTTTGAAACTCAGGGCAGAGTACAGGGCTCACTTGTGTTCCCCTGCATATCTGACAGTGAGCACTGCTTCAGAAAATGTAGATGCAGCCTGGTGCTCAAATTAGTGTCAGAAAGTGACAGAGAAGTGCTCTACTCTGCTCCCTCTGGAGGTCTCGTGGGTTTGCTTTTGGTTTGTTTTTTTTTTTTGTTTTTTTAATAATAAAAGCAGGGCTTATTTGAGGATAAATTAAAAATAGCCTTGAAAGTTACTCTGAGCTTTAATCTCCCATGTGACATGGAATCACCCATGATGAGAAGGAAATTCCTTCAGGCTCTAAATAAACCTATTATCATTTAATCTGTAATGGGTCCTTTTTAAATCCAAACAGAATACATCTTTTGTGCACTTGCACAGTTGTTGTGTGAAAGGGTAAAGTAATGTGACAGAAAATAAACACCCTTGCGTACCAGCTGGTCCTCAGATGTCAGAGGGGCTGGGGGTTTAGATTCTGAGTGATGTCCCATTTGGAGTTTTTTGGAGTTATTAAGAGAAAAATATGACAAGTGAGACAAAGTCTTATCTTTGTTTAAAGTGCTCCTGATCAAGAGTTAGGACAAGCCAAAACCTTCATTATGCTCCATGGCACAAAGTAACTTCTTCTTGAGTATTCTTTTGCTGCTGTACCTGGGGAGGTACAAAATGTGACTGCAGGTATTGGCAGAAGGCCAGGCCTCGTCTGGATTTTTTTCTTCAGGGTCTACAATTGAAAACTTTAACTCTTCCAGTTCATAGACGGGGATTCGATCAGATCCTGTCACAAAAGCTTGAAAGAAGAGGAAAAAAGATAACCAGAAACAAGTTAGCAGATAACAAAATAAAAACCTCAAGATAATGTCATCAGAGGACAAAAATCTTGAGGGAAAATGAGTGTAAAAATATGGCTATTTTCATAACTGTTTTGCTTATTTGTACCTGAATATAATCAGGCCTCTTACTGATTCACAAGAACTACAAGCCCTCTTTTACTTACATAGATTTTGTGGATGAGAAAGGCCTGGCTAGGTTTGACCTACATTGAAAAAGGACAAGCTGGATTCTGAGATCCTTTGAGAAAGCTAAACTGCTTATGTCAGCATAGTCTGCTCACAGTGTTAGCCTCTGACTAACAACTGATAGCCACAAAAATAAAGGGATGAAGTAAGGTTCAAGGTGGTCAGATGCAACCCAGGGGATGTGAGGAGGGTCAGAACTGTGTCTGTGCAATTCTTTGTCTCAGTTCTTGGTGGTTTTTAGTAGAAAATGTGGCAGGGAGGGGGGAAATGTCAAAAAGCTATTTGGAAAATAGTATTTCCACATGCAGACATCTAAAATATGAGCTGTAGAAGAGAGAAAAGGGCTATGGAAAGTTTAAAATGCATGATATATCACCAATAAACATCTTCTTTTTTTCTTCAGGGAGTTTGTGAAACACGGCCCAAAAATTCCTGATTGTTCCATCCAACTTCTTATAAGACCTGTACCTCACATTCTGTTGAAGAGATAGAAAACAAAACAGGCCAGTTAATCCTTACTAGTTCCATTTCTATTTAAAGCAACATCAGTATCCAATTAATTTTATTAGCCTGTTCACATTCAAATGCTTATAACCTCATCTGCTTGTTTTTTTGTTTGTTTTTCAAAGGTTCATATGACACTCCTTGAGCTACTACTTGATTTGTAGTCCCTGTTGTGCTTGTACCCAATGTAGATTGGAAACAGACTCAAAACAACACCACAAATAAAAAAGGCAAGACCCTTGACTTTTCATGCTCATGACCTATGCACTTGAGAAAAGAACAGGTAAAAATGAGCTTATGCTCAGAAGATATAGCAGAAATGCACTCCACTTGTATCCAATACCTTTTCCAGGAGATGCCAGTCAAATTTGGTGTGTCCCTCGAGAATAATTTGGAGCTCCATGGGGAGAAACATCTTCCACTTTCTAGTTGGGCAGCCTCTTAAAAACCCTTGCAGAAAGTCCTCAAATGCCTTCCGAATCGATTCATTGAACACGTAGTTCACATACAAATCAACATATTCTTTCCTGCAAATTTATTTTGAATTAAAACAAGCAAGGTAATGGGTTACCTTTTGAAAAGGGGAATTACAGAGAACTTCGTTCCTTATTCCTTTATTCTGTGTGATCTGCTCTACTGTAAAGACTCAGTCTTTACTGAAAGTAATCATCACTGGCAATTATTTATTCACTGAACAAGCTAAGAGGATTATCACAAAATAAATTTTAAAAAGAATGTTGACCAAAATTGATTAATTGGTTTATTTTGTTAATACTCCTAGTATTTTCATTTAAATCCTATCAGACACTTCACCATTAAGACAGAACCTAGCAGACCTAAATGATGTAAAGTCAGAACTCCCACTGAATGCCCAAGAATTTCCCTGAAATAAAAATAAATATTTGCATGGCTGATCATCAGCACTCCTCTCTAATTGTGACGGAGATTTTTTTAGTGACTGTATTGTACAATCAGCAGGATGTAAACACTGTACTTCAACCTTCCTAAACAACCCTTTTATGTGTTCCCTACAGGTCCTCAGATCACCTGCATAACTCAGGCCACAGAATTTCTCTCTGTCCCCTGTGCTGAGGTTAAGATTGACATAATACCTTATTGATAGACTGCTCCTTCATATACAAGATCTATTTCATACACATAACCAAGCAGGAAACATTTTGCAAAAAAAAAAAAAAAGGCCTTACAGAGGTTGTACCTACAGCTGGATTTCCCAGGCAAGTTGTTCGTTATTTCCCTACAAATATTATTCAGGGGTATTTTAATTTGTTAGCAATTTCCCTGAGCAGCTCTGTCCATGCTGATGCTGGGATGTCCAAGGATCCCCTTCTGATGTTTGTCACACCTGCAGCATGTCCCACAGGGAGAGAAAGCATCCGACCTACCGGGTTGAGACCAATGGCTGATGTTCAATATTTTCTAGGATGGGTATAGATATGGCACAGACATAGACACTTATATATAGCAAGATAACAGAGTAAGAACCAGAAAAATGAAACCAACCTGTTNAAAAAAAAAAAAAAAGGCCTTACAGAGGTTGTACCTACAGCTGGATTTCCCAGGCAAGTTGTTCGTTATTTCCCTACAAATATTATTCAGGGGTATTTTAATTTGTTAGCAATTTCCCTGAGCAGCTCTGTCCATGCTGATGCTGGGATGTCCAAGGATCCCCTTCTGATGTTTGTCACACCTGCAGCATGTCCCACAGGGAGAGAAAGCATCCGACCTACCGGGTTGAGACCAATGGCTGATGTTCAATATTTTCTAGGATGGGTATAGATATGGCACAGACATAGACACTTATATATAGCAAGATAACAGAGTAAGAACCAGAAAAATGAAACCAACCTGTTATTCCTAGTGACAGGAATGTTGGCACCATTTTGTTTAAGTTCAACAGTAACCACGGAATCTCCTTCCTCCATTACCTATGCAAAGAAAGTGAAACATCAGATGCTATATCTATATATGACAGATATATGTGCTACATTCACTCCTTCTGCAATGTGACATAGGACTCTTACTAGTTTGAGTTTACAGACAAGTATTAAGTGTCTCACCACAAGTTATATAATAAATATATATTAATATAAATAATATATAAATTATAAATATATAAA
>VYZU01025561.1:0-22174 GCA_013401355.1 Ceyx cyanopectus | reverse complement strand
TATTTAAAAAATAAATAAATAAATAACTTGTGGTGGACACTGTCTTGCTCAAGCACATGCATGTCATGCTTGAATGGCACAATGTCTTACTGTGAAGTTCATGTCCAGGCTCTCAAGGATATGATCACATTCTTCATCTAAAATTCTCTGAAGATTCCTTTCAAAAAACAAAGGGGGAAAAAAAGAGAGAGAAGCAGCATCACCATTCACTGCACTTTCAAATGCTGCTGAAAACCATCCTTTGCCAACCAGCATTTAGAGGCAAAATACATCTGGAACAGCTGTACTCACAAAGAACCTTCATATGCAGGTGTAAACTGATTGCACACTTATGTCCTGCTGCTGCCACGAGCTGCAAGCAAATGCCTTCCCTGTAGAGGACTTCAAGCAAGTCCATCCCCATGCCCTGTGGGTGTAACTTTACACGGAGTCTCTGGGGCAAGTGGCATTGGACCACAGCCTGATTCTTCCAGATATCACCTAGTGAACCAGTAGGATGATCCAGCAGAACTATTTTGGCGTGCAGCACCTCTCAAAGCATTGCAGGCAACCTGACATTTCAGTCTACTGAAGTTCTTTTCCACCTCAGTACAATCACTGGCTCATGGAAAGGGGTTCACATCTTGGCCACTGATAGAGCTTACATGGACAGCTGGACTTCAGAGGCCTAAAAGATTTATGTTGATGGCAGCAGCACCTCTCCCTGATATTATCTGCATGAAATGCCCTTTCCTGGTGCATGGAAACCCTGAATGTCAGTTCTTGGGTTGGGAACAACAGTCAAGTACTGTACAGTAATACTGTGCTAGTGTGTAATAGCATTGTCGAAACTAGTGATCAGGAAATCAAGATTAAAAAAAACAACAAACCAACCAAACAAAAAACGTTAGCAATCAGGTGCTTGGTTCAAGTCCTAACTACAACTCAACCCATTTTGAACTCTACATTCAGAGTATGGACTTAGATCACGTAGAGCAGAAATGTGACTCCTCCCAAGCCACGGTGCTTGGCTATTTTTTCTGGAGATGGCAGCCCCTGTTCAAGAGCATCATCTGTGCCCCGGGCAAGGTCCACTTGGGAAATCTGTGGTTTTTAGCAGCTCTGCGGCAGCAAATGCAGCTGAACACTGGGGGAGCTCCCTGCGCACTGGGGACCCGCCTCGGCCACAGCTTCCCGGCAAAAGCTCGAGCCCTGCCCGGCTCATACCGTCCCACAGCCGGCCACAGCTCCTCCAGGTCCTTCAGGGTGGGCTGCAGGTCCAGCAGCTTTTTGTAGACAGCCCGGGGGAAGGGGAACGGCGCCAGGCGCTCGCTATACAAAGCCATTCCGCACAGCGTCCCGATCTGGAAGAAGGTGTTCTCGCCGCTCGGGGTCTGCTGAGAAACACAGTACGTTAGAGAAGGCGCGGCCGCCTCTGCCGGGGGCAGCTCCCCATCTCCCCGGGCCCCCATCTCCCCTTACCTGTGCGGGGAACCAGACCAGGCCGGAATCGGCTCGGCGGAAAGCCCCGGTGCTGGGCTGGCAGAGGGTCCTGGCGGCCACGCTGAAGAGCTCTTGGCTCAGCCCGCCTTCGTCCACTCCCGCCTCGCCCACGAACGTCACCTGCGATCCCGGACACATCCATAGCGCCCGAGAGACCGGCACTCGCCAGGGAAGGGGGAAGCGGAACCGCCCTGGACGTCCCGCGGTGCAGCGCGGCGAGGCTCATGGGAGGAAGCGGAGCGGGTAGCGCCATGCTGCGGGGTGGGGGCAGCGCTATGCTGCTGTGGGGTGCGGGTAGCGCCATGATGCGGGGTGGCAGCGCCATGCTGCGGGGTGGCAGCGCCATGGTGCGGAGTGGGGGTAACGCCATGCTGCGGGGTGGCGGCCGTGGCGCGGCGGTAGCGGGCTTGCGGCGGGCGGTGAGCGGCGGCGGGCAGGGCCCGGGGAAGCGCTCGGAGCCCGCCCGGCCGCAGGCGCTGGAACAGTCGCTGCTGCGCTTGCTGGTGTGCCCGCTCTCTAAGCGGCCGCTGAGGTGAGGCGCAGGCGGCCTCCGCAGCGGGACAGCGGCTCTCGCTGCCCGGCCTCCGCCGGCTGCTGCCCCGTGGTGAGCTAGAGGGGCTGCCAGAGGGCGATCCCGGGTTAATTCCTCCTCCTGTTCTGTGTTTTCCCTGACTCGCCTGGCTAGGTACGAGGAAACCACCAACGAGCTCATTAACGAGGAGCTGGGCATTGCGTACCCCGTCATCGACGGCATCCCGAACATGATCCCGGAGGCTGCCAGGACCACTAAGAAGTCCCCGCCTGAGGTCTCGAAGCAGCCCTGAGGACTCGGCAGCCACAGCAGTGACCGGGGGAGTATGGCCGGGCTAGGCGTGCTCCCCTCGCTGCCCACGCTGACTGTGCTTGTTCCCTTCCTATCCCTGGCAGGCTTGTTCTACTCAGCCAGCGTAGATGAAAACTTCCCCCAGGATTGCACCAGCACAAACAGCTTGTGTTTCTACAGTCTGCTCCTTCCTGTTACAATACCAGTTTATGTCTTCTTCCACCTATGGACCTGGATGGGGATTAAGCTTTTCAGGCACAACTAGTGGGATGCATTTGCTAACCCCTGGGCTTCTCCTAAAGCAAAACGGTTTATTTAATCCCATCAGGTATGGCAGTTGATCTGAGAAGAGTTCCCTTCTGGCACCTAGTGATGGATGTCTTTTCCTAGTACTATCTGGAAATGTATGAAGTCCTCTGCAGCAGCATATTACTTAATTATTGCTAAGACAATTAAGAGGAGGAATAATAAGAAGCGCTAATTCCTTATAGTGTATCTCTTCAAGTGTTCTGTGTTTGTAGTGGGACTAATGAGATCTCTGTGATGATTGTTTCTATAAGGAAGACCTTTATTCTAACTGAAATAGCTTAACAAGATAGCTGATCTTAAGGAGCAAGTGATGACAACATTTAGCACTATGAATCTGTCTTTGAAGTAGGAACCTTTGGTTTTGTTTAGAACTGATGTGTGTATTGAAATGTATTTGATTCACTGTCAGAAGAAGATAAAATAAACGATACTGATGTTTAGTAACGAAGTTTGAGTTATATGAACAAATTTACTTGGGTGATACCCATGCCTTGTCTCTCCAGTAGCTGCTTGCTTGGTTGCTGTTTTCCTTTTTTGTTTTGGTTTTTGGGGTTTTTTTTAAGAAAAAGATGGGGAAATGACAGTGCTGCAGAAAAGATGTACTTGGGTGTTTGGGGGTTTTGTTAGAGTGGCCTCCAGTATATTTCAGTGTCTGCTTAGGAGATCTGTGTCCTTGTACTATTTGTTACATGTGTCTGTGTGCCTGAGTTCCATAGCCAGGCTGGGTAATCTTTGTTCAAGAGGCATCTCTGGACAGGTCAGAGAAAAAATAACTCTGAAAGAGTCCAGGATTTGGTAGCCTACAAATGCTGTAGAGTCTCTTTCCCCTTAGCAATATCTCCTCCTCAGCTGAGAGAGAACAGAAGATTCTCCTGCTAGATACTTCAGCCTTTCCTTCTTCACAACAGAGATTGGGGTGACAGACCACTGTGAGGGTGACACGTGCCAAGTTCTTGGTATGGTCTCAAAAAATGCCTTTTTAAGACAGCTACGAAGGGGATAGCTTAGTGGTATCATCATCTATTGCAAAGGCTTGGTTTTTTTTGATAAGTTTTTCTACAGGGTGGTTTAGCTCTGCAATATAGACACATTAATGTCCTTTCCCTCCTGAAAAATCAGAAATGCAGCACCAAGTGGTAAATACTCAGTGACTGGTATAATGTGGTCACTGAACTGAGCTCTACTCTGGGCAGGTGCCCTGTTCCCACACCAGCCCTCTAAAGTTTTGCAAAGCAGGGCTAAACATTGCAATGCCTGAAGAAAACTGACAGAACCTTTGGATTTGTGTGGAAACCACAGACTACAGATAATGTGGAGGCAGCAGCACTGTAATCAGCTTTTCATCTCTTGCTGGCACTATCTTTCCCTTCAGGCAGCAGCTCCCCGAGAGAAAAATGGCTTTTGTGGCTCTGTCACTTCCTGGCCTCCAAGGTTGGCTCCCCAGCCATCAGATTTTTCACATACAGCAAACTGGCCTAGAATCTTTAAAGCCTGTTGATCCCTAATAGTAACAGACTTGGACAACTACCAGTTCCCTGAGCAATCCTATTAATTACCCCAAAGCAACTTCACAGTAAATAGCACTGCCATTTGCATTTAACTTATGTCAACAGTTGGATGGCTACCTTAGATATGAATACAAAAGTCTGCTCTCCAGATTTACTCTGAACCCCCGGTGGAAAATGTTTTAAAATAATTGGATGAGTAGTTGTTTTGTTGTATGCTCAGTAAATACTGAAAACCTTCTACTAATACTTCAATAACAAAATATATTCACAGTTAACAAATAATCCAATTTGGTATCTTACCTTTAAGGTCTTAGTGAATTGCTGGGCTGGTGCATTATTTAAATGGGCCCATATGTCTTGCAGAATGCACTGTCTTCTGACTGGAAAATCCCAGACTTCCCAGCCATGCTGAATTAAGTGTGTTTAAAGATTGAAGTGTTAGTAGTGTGTTTATCTCTTATAAATTGTAAAAACAACAACTGGACACACTTACTGTAGCGACAGACAGAGTGTGACGTTCTGAATTATGAATGTCAATCTTGCCTTGCATGTCAAATATGCACACATATTTGGTCAGCTTCTGTAGGGCCACCTGAAATGACAAGGAATAAAGAAAAAAACCCCATTATTTTCTCTTGCAAAATCAGAATTTGGGGGTACATGTGCAGACTGAATTGCCAGTCTGTACCCAGGCAAACTCCTGTACCTCTGAAACGTGCCCTTGCCATGTACCTGATGTTGTGAATAGTTATCTAGGATTTGTTGCAGAATGAGTAATTCAGATTGTTTAAATCATCACTGTTTTCTTGTACTCAATATCATGTTGTAAAAGCACAGTTTAAGAAAGTTCAGTGGCAAGGTCCACTCTATTACTTACTGTGTGGAAAAAACATACAAAGGAAAAGTGAGTCAGACTTGGGCTAGAATGATTTACACAGAGACCAGAGATGTAAAAGGGTAAGGGAGACTTTCCCATTGAGTCCTGAGGTTCAGAGTGGACCCCCTTGCTCTCTAAACTCCTGCTGAAGCTTAGGTGTGGCCAGGTCCAATCTTAGTCCCAGACCTGGAGAATGGATTATGTCTAATGGAATTAATAGAAATGGTAAGGGATAGATACTGCTGAGGGAGACACCAACAGAAGCACACTTTCTAAAAGCAGCTACTAAACACTCCGTTGAGTGTGAAACCCTGACAGAAAGGCATCTGAACTGTCAGTCCAGCAGGCAAATTACAGTGCCCCAAGAGTAAACAGAGATAATTATTATCATTGAGCTAAACCAAAATACATGTTGTGGGGTTGCATGTGCTGCAAATGCAGGTAATGTCCTATTTGGCTTTTGATTCTACACCATTTCTCAAACCTCCTCCTCTCCTCTGGTTAATTGGTACAAAACTGGTATATGAGCAAACATGCTTCTGAAAGAACTAGGCATTTGTCTTGTGAATTCCAGCCAAGTTGCCAAAAAACTGTGGGTTTTTTTCCTAAGGAAGATCCTACTATCCATGCTTCCATTTCATGATGCTTCCTGTGACACTGCATCTAGTAGCTGATTTTCACTCCTTCATGTCATCAAGAAATGAACTGTTTCACAGTTTTTATTATTCAGTTATTTCAGTTCTTATTTTTAGTTATCACAGCTTTGTTTTCAGATATAAGTAAATTGAAATGCTCAGTGGGGTTTCTACATAAAAGTTTTAAAAGACCTCACAATGTATCTGTTAATTAAACAGAATAAAATCCAGAGTAACAAGAAGTATAGCAACCATCCCCCATGGTGCTATTTCATCCTAAACATCATAAAGCTGCTTAATGTGCTAAAGGACAGCTCCAACTCTCAGAACTAGGGGTCATCTCAGGAAAGGCAATAGTGTAGCTGTTAAAATAAAGGGATGGTAAATGGCTTTCATGATTTAGAACAGCTGGAGGATTAGGGAAAAATGCACTATCTTTGAGATGTCCTGGGTGGACTTGCATATATACTGCCTCAAATAAAATAGAAACCCATTTCCTGTCTTGTACTACTGATAAGATTTTATACTTACTTCTTCCTTACCAGCAAACCAAAAAAGATTAATAATCTCTTTTGCTTCAGGCACGTAGAAGTTGTTTTCTTGTACTCTGAAACCAGTTCTGGAGTTCACCTGCATAGAGGCACACAGTATGAAAAGGAATGGCAGCAGATCTTGTGAGCTATTCTCACCAGAGAATTCAACAAGTAGGAACAATACAAATATTCTAACTCTCACTGATACATCCTGTCCCATCAGGATCCAAACACTTTCTCACCTGGTAAAGAATCTGCAGAATTTCCAGAGTCACTGTTTCATGTGAATACAGGTCACAGGGGTTTCTTTGACCATCGAGTTCCGTGATAGTTTTAGTCAGGATTTTCTGAGAAACCCTCTGATATAAAGTGACCAGTTTCTTGAAAAAGTGTGTTTGTAGATTTGCCCACAGGCATTCTGTAAAGAATACAGTTAGTGAAGTGTCCATCACAGGTAACATGCAAACAACTGCAATTTCTGGGTGAAGCTGCATTTCCTCTTTTTATTAAATGAAATAAACCCCCCAGCTGCTGAAATTTGCACTTCAAAGAAACAATAAACCTCAGAATGTGATGATTATTTTTTTTCTTATGGCTTGCTGTGTAGTCCCCATGCTTCTACCCAAAGCCTTTCTTCCAGGCTGAACTCTGGAACAAATTACATCAGTGACACTAATTCTTGCTCTGCAGATGAAAATGACCAGGCATTTAAAACATTCAGTTCTATCACTGTAAAATCCTACCAAGAGTTTGTAGGTCCTTTGGCTGGAGCTTGGTGATGGCTTGTGCTAGCAGCCTGAGACAATGGTAAGAGCTGTCATCCTCTCCCTGCAGAATGAAAGGCAAGATCAAGTAGACTCTGAAATTTTCAGGTGAGATGAGAGAGGAAGACAATGATGGCAGAAACTTCTCAATCTCCTTTTGGACCTTCAGAGGAAAAAAAAAAAAAAAAAAAGAGACAAGGATTGAAAATGCAATAAAGTTTTGTCATAATCAGCTATGAATTAGGTTGGTACAAAATTCCTCAGTTTCATGTACAAATCCAAAGCTTCTCAGGATCTACATAGTGAGAATCTTTGTATCAGATCTTTACCTCCTGGAACACTTTTGGCTTCTTGCTGATCCTCTCATAAAAATGTTGCACTTTTGCCATGTTAATACCCGAGACATCCTTGGAAGTTCTGAAATGTTCGTCTCTATCACAAAGGAAAAAAAAAAAAAAAGAACACCAAATTATGTGAGAAGCTGATTTTTGTAACTGACTGAAATAATGAAGCATCCTAATATCAGAAAATACTTGGAAAGTTCATCCCTGACTCCAGCTAAGTGTAATTTCATCTGTTCTAAAATATTCTCACTGTGGTGTGACCCAATTAATATTCTGTCCTTGTCTTGTGCAGCTATGCACAGTTGATGGTAGGCTCCTGATTCACCCTTCACTGCTGGGAAGAGCTGTTAGGGATCCTTTGGGAGGTATAATACTGCCTAAAGGGATTATAATCTGTCAAATGTCACTATGGGATAATCTGCTAGGATGTGAATTTATAAAACAAATTTCAGTAGGACCGGAGAGACTAAAAACTCAGTTTTAGCTTGGGCTTTGAGAAATGCAGCCTTCCTTCTTGCAAATTCAGATATGACTGATCTTAGCATGCATGGGCTAAAATAACACTTCCTGGTCAGTTCAAATGCAACCAATATAATCTGCCATGCCTAAATCAGCACACAGTACCTTTCCTCCAGGAAGCTTCCATTGATGCAAGCCTCGAATGAAAATATCAGTCTAATATTCCTGATGGTAAAAAACAAACCAAAGTCAATCCTTCTGATATGAGTAGTAACTTAAATTTAATTCTGGAAGAACAAAAACCATGTGTAAAGTATCTGCACCTGACCACATAAAGCTTTGCTTAGCACCACTGTATTGAAAGCATTGCAGAAAATAGTGTATTGTGAGTCACCTTTGCTCTCCTGGGGCTTGTGAGGGAACCTGCTAACCTGTCCTGCAGGTTGGTGGGTGGTGTGATGGAGATATCTTCTCCTGACAGGTTGAGACATTATCTGGTTTTATTTGTTATGCAAAATAAAAGGCACTGTGACATGGGAGGGAGGACGAACTCTTCCATGGATGTGATCTTTGTAGCACACTGAAGGAAAATCTATCCAGGCTTTCATTTACTGCTGTACCAAACTGGGTTCCCAGCATCTGAAAAGATGTTAGTTACTCACTGCCTGTATTCCTGGTTCTACTTTTATTAAAGCAGCTATTTTGTGACACAATTTGCTGCCAGGCCCTTCCAGTTTAGATCTGGAATCTCACCTTCTCAACAAATGCTTTCAATATGACCCAAACCATACTAGAAGTGGTCAGGGAAACTTTTAGATGCAAATTAGCCAGGATTTTTAAATACTCTAAATCAGCAACTGGAGTCAGACTTGCCCAAAGAAAATAACCTCCCATGTCAGATCTTAAAAAAAGACTAGGTAATCCTAATGCTTAACCAGAAGTGTGAGGCTTCCCACAGTAGCATATACTTACTGCTTTTGAAAATGGATAACTAAAGAAGGGACCACAGATTTGTAAGTGCCAGCAGACACAAAACATCACAGTTTATGTACTCTGAATTACCTAAGTAAGAAGTGCTGGTATAAGATTTTGTCTTGTTTAAGTTCTTGAACATCAATTCCTACAGCAGTCTCCAAAGAATGCTAATCTTTAGGAAAAAAATAATGTATCGGGGTAAAAACAAGACCCAAAAGTTTTCTGACTTACTTTTTTATACTCTCCCAATGTTTTGAATTGGAATTAGAAATCCATGCATTGACTTCTCTATCTGTCAGAGTGGCAATTCCAGTCAAACAGGAATCCTGTGTGAAATGCATGAAAATACTGACAAGATTACAGGACTAGCAGATGGGATTCTGTTCTTCAGCCCAATCACCACAAGAAGACTTCAGCCTAAGTATGAATAAATTAATAGTAATCTAACATGGTCTAGATGTGTTAACCACAGACAGATACATAGCTACAACACGAGTTAGTTTCTCAGTAAGCCTGGAAATAACTGCAAGAGCCATGTATAAACCTGGAACACTAAAAGTAGGATGGAAAATCCAAATGTTCCCAGCATAAATATGAACTAAGGTAAAATTAGAAGCCACTGTCAAATATGCACATACCTTGCTCTTCCGAAGAACAATACTCTGTTTTCCTCCTGCAGCAATTACAATCACCTTTTGTGTCCTTTTGCTTTCTGTGAAAGAATAAAAAGATTCTCAAAGAAACAATTGAAAAGACAGTCATTATTGTCAGAGAGTTTAGGGCACACATGTGGAACAGCATAAAAAAATCCCTTAGTAGCTGTCTGAAAGTTGATTCTAGTTGTGTCCTTTACCCATGGTAATAAATCAAGCAGCAAATACAATTATTAATTGATAGAATCTGTTGGAATGAGCAAGCAAGCACGACACAATGTTAGCCTCTCAATGTAAATATGAAATCAAGCAAACAAGCATCTCCCTGGAAGAAACAAATAGAGATTGTACACATCTGCAACAGTCATTACCATAATGGGATTTTCCACTTTTCACTGGTAAATTGATGGGAAATGGTATTGATTGACTGGGCATTCTCTCATCTTGCAGCTGTCCTTCAACACAACCAAATGAATAAACTTTGTCCAAGGAGGGGACATAGACCAGGGTGTGCTGTCTGCTCAGAAAAGGAAACACAGTCATCATAAGCTAATACCATGGGGCTAATCAGAATAAAATTTACAGATACCTTTTCAGAGTGGATAACTGAGGCTTGTCATTAAAAAAGTTCTGAGAGTCCACCTACAGAATCCTTTTAATCAAAGTCTTAGGACTCTTCCTTGCATAAAAATTCAATAATAAACATATGAACTCAAATTTCCTATACTATCCTCTAATGTTTATGATTTACCCTTGTTCCATATACAAAAATAAAGTGCTCTGCCTTGCTAGCTTCATGCCCTTCCATTTTTTCAAGCACAACTTCTATGCTACTATATGTGATCCAGAGCCCAGGAAAATGGACAGGAGATCTTTCTGGCCCAAAGGCAGAATGTAACTGGCTGATTCTCTCTGCTCTTTTGGTTCTTTTTAAGGACCCACCAGTTTGTCAAAGTGGATGGGAACTCTGTGACTTTCCTGATGCAGGCTTTTGACAGTCTTTTGCCTCTTGGGAGCCAGTACACCCTTTGTTTCATCAAAGAGCAAAAATCCAAGGGCCTCTGGCATTTTTTGCAGTACTCTCCCTCTGCTCAGCATGGGCTAATGGTTCTGCTCTCACAGCAGCTGTGGCAGGAGGGTGGTTTACACTTGGACAGTGGACAATATGCTAACAGTGTTGACCTATTGGGATACAGGGATTTTAACATCTTGGTGACTCTCTGCCCTACTGTTCTTCAATGATTCTCCTAAGACCTTGACCTTAGAAGGCATGTTGATGGTACTTTCCCACCTGCCACAGGCAACTTGTGAAACTCTTGCTGCCCACAGCTCAGCAACTACACGAGGCTTGAGTTCATTCCGGGTGGAGTTGTGCCCAAGCTGGCCAGCCCCTCCTGCTCCAAAGGTGCACACCACCCCCTCCTTGAAGACAAAAGAAGCAAATAACAGGATCACTGCATTATTAATGGCATTCAAATGATCACCACTGAAAGTGAGAGCCAGCAAGACACAGTATGTTAGATGGGTCTTGACTGACAAAACATCCCTGGTTCAAACACAGAGTGCACTTCACATCAAGCTTAGTCTTACACTGTAATGTCCAAATCATTTCACTCATGAGAAAAGCAATTCTACTCCAGAGAATAATAAAAGACTTTTCAGAATTTCACTTGTATGAATAAACCCTACTGCATTAGCTAATATTCACATTTTCTGAAGTCCCTAATATGCTGTTCAAAAATAAATCCTTTTAAAAAGCACTTGAGAGTTGAACTGCACCTCTTCACCCCACCATTCCCATTCTGCAAAAGTTTGTGTGGAGGTGAAAAGAATCTGAGAAAAGGCCAGTTTTCCCAACAGGTTAGTTAACATTCCTTGGGGATCATCTTGGGGACAGCAGCAGGCTTTGCCATCCCAATTTCTCCATGCTGAATTTTAGCACTGTTATCTTTTGTCCCAGGGTGAGGTTTCAGATGCTGACTTTCCATGTCAAACTCACCTTGGAGAGAACTGCAGTATGGTCAGCCCCACATGAGATAAATACAGTCTTCCAGTGTTCTAATGCTCCAACGTGTGATGGGCAGTCCCTGTCTGGAAAGAAGACAGCACTATTGAAACAAAAGACTAGTGAGGGGGTCTCACACCAAGAAAGATTTAGAAGATGGAGGGGGGGAGGAGGGGAGGGGTGTGGTGTTAGCAAATTTCACTTCTCTCTTACAGCATTTCATGTATTTATTACTTGGCTTTGAGTTGTTTTCTACTCTCCACTGTAACACTCTTTCAGTTTCCATTTGAGCTGAAGCAAAACACAGCTCTTTCACACCTACTTGCCAAAAGGTACTTGGGTTCAAAATACCTGATTCTCAAGAGTGTTGATTCATTCATATCCTGCTGTTTTCAAGTTATGTCTGGCTAGGGCAACTCTGCTCTAGCCTTCTAGGTTTGAAGGCAATGGCTGTTTTAAATTCTTACCTTCTCTTTACAGACATTTAAAGAAGGCAAAGAGGTAAAAAAACAATTTATTTCATGCAAGACTGCCCAGAGAGAGAATGGGAGTGGAAAAAGACCTCTGAGATACATGGTTTTAAGAGGTCATGTTACCCAGTTGGACACACAAAATGGTTAGAAGTTCTTTGCAGAAATACAACCCCTACATCCCTTGTCTCTGCATGCCTTTCCTGGTCAGGATACAATATCTTGGAAACAACTTATCTAGATTTAATGTTTTCAAAAGACTTCACTGTCTACTGCTGCTTGAAAGGGGCTTGACAGTTCAGAGCCACTCCTGTGTCTCCAGTAAGCTTGCTGACCTGGAAAACACCTTCCTACTGCTGCCCTTCCTTACCTGTTGTGTCTCCAAGTCCCAGCTGTCCAAAATCGTTCTTTCCCCAGGTGTACACAGCTCCAGAGAGGGACACAGTGGCACTGTGAGCTCCTCCAGCAGCAATCTGGGCAAGTGCAATGCCCTTTAGTCTTGTCACCAGCTGTGGTTGGGGGACGAGTGTGCTTAGGCTCCCCACTCCAAGCTGCCCATGGGTATTCTGGCCCCAGGTGAAGACCTCACCTCCTTCACATACAGAACAAAAGAAAAGAGCTCAGCCTCACTGCTTCACTTGAGTTTTTGCACTTTGGGAACAGGAGTGAAAATCAATACTGTTTTCAGGGATCTAGGTGAAAAATGAGACCATCAGCAGAAAACAAATCTCCGTGATTGCTTCTGATCTCTCTGGGGCAGTTCACAGGATCACAGAATCACAGAATGTGAGGGGTTGGAAGGGACCTAGAAGATCATCTAGTCCAACCTCCCTTCCAGAGCAAGATCACCTAGACCAAGTCACCCAGGAACACATGCAGGTGGGTCCTGAATGTCTCCAGAGAAGGAGACTCCACAACCTGCCAGGCTCTGGCACCCTCACTGGAAAGAAGTTTTTCCTTGTGTTTCCCCTAAACCTCTTGTGATCCAACTGACTCCCATTGCCTCTTGTCCTGTCATTGGATGACACTGAGCAGAGTCTGGCTCCATCCTCCCTACACTCACCTTTAACATATTGATAGACACTGATGAGGTCCCCCCTCAGTCTCCTCTTCTCCAGGCTAAAGAGCCCCAGCTCTCTCAGCCTCTCCTCAGCAGGAGACTCCCCTAATCATCTTGGTGGCCCTGTGCTGGACTCTCCCCAGTAGTTCTCTGTCCTTCTTCAACTGGGGTGCCCAAAACTGGACACAGTATTCCAGAGGGGGCCTCACCAATGCAGAGTAGAGGGGGAGAGTTCCACACTGCCCATGCAACTCACCACAGTGAGAATAAAGGCAGGGTGTTTCCAACTCTAAAGTCATACTGGAAAGAAGTTCCCAACCAGAGTGGTGCTCCAGCCCAAGAACGAGCACTAACAGCCAGTGCACCTTGTGTCCCCCACTCATTACTTTCTAATGATGTCACCAGCTACTGGGAGTAATTCAAGCACTCCCTTCTGAGACCAAGTCTGCCATAATGTGACTCCTTTTTGGAGAAGTGTGCTTGAAAGAAGCTACCTCTGGACAGTGCTATGGCGTGAAGGTCTCCACATGCTATTTGAACAATATCGTGGTTTTCTAGTTCTTTCACCAGCCTACAAAAAAAGGAAAAAAAACAAAACCACAAATCAAAATAGGTAAGATGCTATGCCATGAGACAAAGTAAAGGAAGATAATCCTCTGCTTGCCAAGTCCTCATAAGTTTAGAAAAAATTATGTAGAGAAAAATGTTACTAAGTTCATTCACCTTGTTTTTATGCTAGCCTGCTGCAGTGCACAGACTCAACTGTGGTTTGCACCATGGCAAGCTGGAAGAGAATTGTGCTTAGTCCTGGGAAAGCTAAAAGAAAATCCCACAGTAAACTGCTGTGCCATTTTTAGATCACAGTTACCTTCACAGCTTAATGAGAAGGTGGAAAGGTCAGGTGTGCTTGGGTCTTTCACCCTCAATTTTACCAACCTGTGTATGGTTTGCAAGTCGTCTGTATTACTCTGGTATGTGCTACTCACCCTTACTAAGTTTGAGAGAAACCTGCCTCATGTACATCCTAAGCACCTCGGATCTTGGTATTATCTTCAAAATCAGAACAACCCTTGCTGTGTTTAAAATAAGGTAAAGTTTTGGGTACAATGAATTTGTGTTCTGTTTCTCTCTCTACCACAGGACCATGCCTCAGTCTCTTGGATATTAGGAAAAGTGAGACACATTTTCTGACCATTACTGTCCATACCTTCACCCTATGAAATCTTCTTACCTTGTCCTAGAGCAGTTAGCTGAAGTTGAAGCCCAGTGTTCGGTAAGTTTACCATTAACAGAGAGAACAAGTGTATGAGTTGCATCATGGTTTGAGCATTGAACCTCACTCCTCCGCAACTGTATGTGCTCTGCAAAACACAGACAGGCACGATGGTCATGATAAGGCAGCAGGCATCTTAACTGTCTCAGTCTCCTCCCCAAGATCTCTGTGTGCTACTGCTCTAACCACAAGCTTCTGCTCCTCAGGGAAAAGCAAAGCAACTGTGTATGACTTAATTTCTTAGGTACCTTGAGGTTTCAGTGTCCTACTCACTGCTTAGTTTCATGCCAGATGACTCTCCTGGCTATCACCACAAGACATTTCTCCACCTCTTAGCCCACCAGCTCCCAAGAAGATCAGCAAAACATTAGCAGAAGCAGAAGTTACTTTTGCACAGCTGTGGACAATGTCCCGGGGAGGTAAAACCCTTCCTGAGGGATCTGACTGCCCCATGTTTGTCACAGTCTTGGGGATGTGATGCCTCCAAGTGAGATGTTTTACAAGATACTGGAGAAGCAGCGATGGAAAATTCACACATTTCCTATTTCCAGCAGAAGGAGGTCCTGCCTTGTCTGCAAATCCTTCCCTTATACACCTAACACCTCTAGAGACTCACCATCCACTTTCCACATATCCCCGCCCTAAGCAAAACATATAACCCAGAGAGGAAATTTCATGTGTATTCCCCAACACAGAATCATAGAATGGGTTGGGTTGGAAGGGACCTTAAAGATCACCTAGTTCCAACCCCACCATGGGCAGGAACACCTTCCACTAGGTGGAATAGATTGCTTAAAGGCCCATCCAAGCTGATCTTGAACACTTCAAAGAGGGGGCATCTGTAACTTCCCTGGGCAACCTGTTCCAGCGTCTCACCTCCTCAGAGTAAATAATTTTTTCCTAATATCTAATCTAAATGTACCCTCTTTCTGTTTGTCCCATCACTACACTCCTATGGATACAGTTCCTCCCCAGCTTTCCTGTAGGCACCCTTTATGTTTACCAACTCCAGCGGCTTCTCTGCTACGCTCGCCTCCGAGCCCCCGCACGGCGAGTCCCACCGGACACCACCCGCACGGCTCCGGCGGCGGCGGGCTCTGCCTCGACCGGGAGGCTCCCACTCCCGGCAGCGCCGTAGCTGCGCCGCTCCCCGAGGTCAGTACCTTCTGTATCCCGGCCCCGCCGCTGCCGGGAGCCGCTCGCCCAGCCCCGCCGCCGTCCCGCTGCCATCCCCCAGGAGCCGCTCACCCGGCCCCGCCGCCGCCGCCGACCCGCTGCCATCCCCCGCCCGCCGGCCCCTCGGCAGCGCCGCAGACTGACGGTGCCAGGGACAGAGCCAGTGACGGTGCCAGGACCGGAGTCAGAGCCAGTGACGGTGCCAGGACCGGAGCCAGAGCCAGTGAGGGCGCCTGGGCAGCGGCGGGAAGGCCCCGCCCCTACGGAGAAACAGCAACCGAAACTCGGCAGGTCCCGCGGGAGGGGGAGCTGGCCCGGGATCCCCGGTCTCTTAAGAGTCCGCAGCTGGCAAACTGAGTATTGAGCTGCAAACGTGCGAGCTGCTGAGGTCTGGTGAGCCTCCCGTTCCCCGCTGCTCAGGGTGGTAGGAGAGGGGAAACAGAAAGCAGATGAAGGGATACCGGGGCTGTCGGGATTGGAAAGGCGCCCTTTGGCTTCATTATTCACCCTGGAGAGTGATCCTCCCGTGCCCTGCCTTTAAAGCTTGTTTTCTGTCAACTCAGGGACCTACTCTGCTGTGCCCTGTACCCTGAGCCCGTGCAAATGTAGAGGGGCTGCTTGGCTGGGTGAAGTCAAGCAGCAAGTTTAGAATGTTATCAATAAAGAAATATATTTAGTTTAGAAATAATCATCTAAAAAACATCTGCTTTCTTTCTCACATTGTCTCTCCCATCATCTGCTAGATCTTCCCTGGCCTTCAAAGACTCTGGCAGCTTCCCCAGAAAGAAAGGCCACCCAGCCTGCCCCACTTACACATTTTCTGACTGGAGCGATGCATGCAGGACCATCTTGATGGTTAAATAAGAGATACTGTCCTAGTTTGGACA
Organism: Ceyx cyanopectus; assembly: GCA_013401355.1. Classification (NCBI taxonomy): domain Eukaryota; kingdom Metazoa; phylum Chordata; class Aves; order Coraciiformes; family Alcedinidae; genus Ceyx; species Ceyx cyanopectus. Next base: position 5,941 of record VYZU01025561.1, on the reverse strand, counting down.
GGTATTCTCTTAAATTTTATAAAATGTGAGGCCCGGGGCTTATAAGGAGATAAGAATTTATTAAACTATATATATATATATAGGGAAAAAGAGAGAAATATTTGTTATAGAATGCAAAACCAAACATCAACAAAATGTCTAATCAGTGAAGTCTGAAACAGCAGTGTATGTCACAGACACAGATGGCCACCCTTCCCTCCCACAACTCCCCTTTCTGTGTGTGTGCATGTCCAGGCTTGTCCTGTTGCCCCCCAGCCCCAGCTGGCCTGGCCCCACAGGCAGGATTAAAAAAAAAAGGTTTGGTTTTTAAAAAAGGGAATCACTACCCCTTGACAGATACCAATGTAAATTATTAAATGGATCACAATACATAGATGCATTTAAATTGTATTCCTAATAGCTTTCCCTGATGAATTAAATTCAGTCTGCTTAAGAAAATTTTATGCTGCTGAATGCTAAGCACAGATTTTGGTGGGATGCTTTGCAGAGCACAACAGACCCACAACATCAGTCTACAGATTGATACTGGTGTTCACTGAAGCACAGGGGAAAATTAATTCCTGAGGCACTAGAAGCATTTAATGCAATAATTCGAACGGAGCAGCCTGTGGCACACAAAAAGGTCCCTGGGGTGGAGAAAAACCAACGTGGAAGAGCTGCGGAGACAAAGAAATGTGAAGCTGGGGTGTACAGTAACTGATTTCTCCCCAGGGAGGAACAACCCGGCCTGTCTTTCCCAGCCCCTTCCCTACACACACTTACAGGACAGTATCTTCTCCCACAGGACATAGAAAGGTCTTGAAATGGAGAAATACCAAGCTAGAGCTGTGAGGTCAAAGCGGAAGCTACAAAGAAAGGGACACTAGAGGTCCTTCCACACCAAAGTATGAACTAATGCTTCCTCCCTGGGAGGAAAAACCGTGTTGCAAATAGAGGACACTCACCTCCTCTCTGGCACAGAAATGAAGAGATTAGAGGAAAGGAAAGGCAATGCATTGACGTCCTTCCTTTGGGAGCTACATTTTTCCTCCTGCCAAGTTGTCTGCTGACAGCGACTTCACGTTAGGAAGGCTGGCTCTAAGAAGCTACTGCAGGTTCCTTTGAACACCCTGTGCAAAGAGGATTCAGGGCTTGTGATAGCCTGGCCAAAAGGAATCTGGGGGACTCCTAGCAGGAGACAGAGGAAAGAGCTGAACTGCACAAAATGGTTTCCACAGCTAGAAATCAATTTGACAGCTGTCTGTCCATATGTTGGTCATTTCACCCCTTTTCATTGCTTCTAAAAAAAAACCCCAAAACTGTTCAAAAAGAAAACTACCCAAAACCCCCAACTGAATGGTCGTAAGCAGGTCAATGCCTCCAAGAGTCCAGAGCAGATCTGGGAGTGTGGGGAACTCGCAGCCCCTCTCAGCAAGCCTGCATGACTCACAGCCCTCAGCTGTTCTATTGGGAAGGGACACTGACCAGTGGAGCACCCTGGAGGGGTCAGCTGCTGGCAACCCATAGCGGTCAGTGCTGCAGCCCCGAGTTTCACCCGAGGGACACCAACTAACTCCATCCTTCCCTGCTCCAGTGCCAAAGTCCTCCTCCACCCTGGAGCGACAAAGCAGGACCAGGGCTGAGCATCGCCTCGGCCTGACCGCCCCGCACTACGTTGACGAGGTGACCCAGCCAGGCCTTAGGGGAGGAAGCAAGTGCAAGGGCAGAACAGAGCACTCTGTGCTGCCCACGGATTCAACAGCACCACAACGCTTTGGGCGGCTGTATTGACAGACTGGAGCAGCGTTACCCAGCGCTGCCTGAGGAGCGTCTCCAGCTTCTGCTGGTGGCACCAGTCCCTGCCCGCAGTCCCTCGGGAAACCCTCCTTCGGGAGGCATCCCCGGACAGGTTCCACAAGCCAAGGCGAAAGGCGGCAGCAGGCAACAACTTGATGCCAAGCATGTACAAAAGACACCCGACGGCTCTCGTGTTCCCCCGCAGGAAACCCACCCCTCTCCCGGGCTCACCGAGGCCTCCCGCAGGCTCCCGTGGCCGATGGCCGTGAGCCGAGCACGGGAAGGTGGCGCCCAGCGGGATGCCGGAGCTGGAGGTCTGCGGGGACAGCACCCGAAGGGGCCGAAGCCGGCGGCGCGGAGGGACCGGCGGCCGCGGGAGGGCGTCGGCGCCCCGCTGCCTCGGCGGGGGCGGCGGCCGTGACCATGGCAATGGCCGGGGCCGGGCCGGCGCCGCCGGGGAGGGGTTTTCCCCAACCGCGGTTTAAGTGCGTGCCGGGGGCGGGCGGCTCCGTGCCGCCATGTCGCCCTCGGCGCTGCTGTTGCCGCTGCCGCTGCTGCTGCTGTCGGCGCTGTCGGTGCCCGCTCCGGCAACGGCGGCGGGGAGCTGCGGGCCCTGCGAGCCGGAGCGGTGCCCGCCGCTGCCTCCGCGGGGCTGCCCGCTGGGTCGGGTACGGGACGCCTGCGGCTGCTGCTGGCAGTGCGGCCGCGGCGAGGGCGAGGCATGCGGCGGCGCTGGCGGGGGGCGCTGCGCCCCCGGCCTCGAGTGCGTGAAGAGCCGCCAGCGCCGCAAGGCCAAGGCCGGCTCGGCCTCGGGACCCCCCTCCGCCGCCGGGTCGCCCAGCGTGTGCCTTTGCAAGAGCCGCTACCCGGTGTGCGGCAGCGACGGGCTGACCTACAGCAGCGGCTGCCAGCTCCGAGCGGCCAGCCTGCGCGCACAGAGCCGCGGCGAGCTTGCCATCACCCAGCGCAGCAAGGGAGCCTGCGAGCAAGGTGCGGGGCCGGGACGGGAGGGCGGCCGAAGGGGGTAGGGAAGGGAGTGGAGTGGGCCGAGAGGCGGGCACCGCGCCGTGGGGTGGGTTGTGCTGACTTCACGGTGAAAAACTGGTCCCAAGTGCTCCTCGTAGTGTTTTATCCCACTGGGGTCCTTATTGGAAAAGTCAAGATTGTTTCACACTACCTTAAATGCACTTGAGAGTCCCAGTTGGATGATGCTGCCTAAACTCGGAGTAAGGATTGAAGGATTTTACTGGTCTCAGCCCCAGAAATCCAGAGAAGCTGAGCCACTGTCTCCTGGCTTCCATCTGTGATGGAACTGCACCTCTTTGCTTCTCATAATTTGCCTGCAGTTTGCAATTTGGGTTGCTGTGATGTGATACAAAAGGCTTCGTCTATCCAGCAGAAGGTTCTGCAGAAGAAGATTGTAAACAGAAAAATACAGGATTAAATGGATGTGAAAGCCATGGAAATTAAGAGCCAACATTCACCAACTTGCTTGGGTTCAAAGGGAAACCAAGCAGTGACTTCACTCTGAGCCACAGACTTTGTTTGTACTTGCATACAACCAAGAACTTGATTCTTCTCAGGATTTTGCTTAAGGAAGAAATTGTTCTGCTGTGGAGCCTCTATTAGAATTTCTGGCTTCTGAGAGTAGGTTTTGCAGGGAGGGATGGGACACAGCCTGCAAACCTTTTACTGAATGTCTCAAGGACAGTATTGCAGCGCCAGTGCTGTTTTAGTGGAGGAGTGTTTTGATAAACACACTATGTTTAAGGTCACAACCTCCACCTCCTCCTTCTCCTTCTTCCCATAAGTGAGGCCAAGTATATCTTACTAAAAATGTTTTTGAAACTCCCAACAAAAGCATGAAATGCTGGGTAAGGACTGGGTTATGCACTTGGATGTTGACTGTTAAATGCCTTGTGTAGCTTTTCACAACCACCGTGCAAAACATCGGGCTTATATTAGTCAGAAACGTGTGGTTAAGAGTTAACTCCTGAAGAGAAGGAGCTTCAGTGTTCAGGTTATTGTGGTCTGAGATGAGAACAGCCTCTGTCCAGGCCTCCATCTAGCCTTTGGAAGGAGCCTTTCCTGCTTGGTGAATGAAGACATGGTTGTGGCAGTCGTATGCATGCTGCATCTTGGCCCTGCCAGCCCAGAGCAAGTGAGCAGATGTGTTTGAAAGATGTCTGAGGTCATGCTTCAGGTGTGTACTTGAAAAGAGGTCTGCATTCTCACTTGTCTTGCCCAAAGTCGCCTGGAAGTTTGTGACAAAACAAGTATTGTATAATAATTGTATATTACTCACATTGTGAGCCAAGTGCCTTGGCTGCACTTCCCTGCATCCTCTCCTGACTGGGTGCTGGCTTGGCCTGATGGGTCAAGTCTTTGGATGGATGGTCTTTGATCCAGACTTGGGAGACAGAGTTTGATGAGGTCAGTACATACAGAGGCCACTAGGCAGGATGGTAGAAGACAACCAGCCCACTGCTTCAAACAGCTACTGTGATACTTTCTCTCTCTTGTGGTCATCACAGCAGCTTCTCAGAAGAGGGTCATAGTGCAGGACAGCCATGCACAAACTGCATCCCTTCCTTGGAGAAACAAGACACAACAAACAGGCTGGTATCTGTCGTTTAAGGACTTATCTGAAGCATGTGGCACTTAGCCACTGGCAAAATGTCCCCTCCTCTGTCACTCTGGGGAGCCACTCTTCTTCTGGCTCCTGCTGCTGGGCTCTGGCCCAGCATCTGAGGGAGAGGAGCAAGAGGGATGTGGACTACTCAGCAGTAGTGTTGCACCCAACTTCTGAGTCTTCCCTGGGCTGCATGAACCTTCCTTGTGCTGTCGACCTTCTTTTGGTGATACGTGCCACTCTTTGGCTTGCAGCTGAGGCAGGGACTCAGCTCACACATGTGCTAGACATCTGGAAGTATTTCTATAGCCCTCGAGGCCTCCTGGCCATTAGACTGTTGGGTGGGGAAGGGAGCTGTAATATCCAAACAAATTTTGAAGCAGTGGCAGGAGAGGACATCCATCCCATCAGCCCTGCAGGGCAGAGCCTTTGTTAGTATCTTTCCAGATAGGAAAAAAACCCAAACAAACCGACAAACCAAACCAAAACACCCCAAACAAACCATTCTTCTGGGTCTCTAAAAGAGCTTAGATGTGGTTTTGTTTTGCTGGTGCATCAGTATCCTATAAAGCTACATCTGCACTGCAAACAAAGAGGTGCTGAGTTCCCACAGGTCAATTTTAAAAGAAGAATCACAAACCACATATTTTAGCTAGGTCTGAAGCTTTATGCTGGTGTTTTTAAAATCTCTAACTTTGGTTTTTTCCACTGCTGTAAGATAGGCCATAAATTCCTCCTCAAAGGTATTTAGTTATTTGAAAGGTTTTGGTTCATTGGAGCTTGAGTTTTTATAGTCACTGTGCTAGAATTTTACTAGGGAAGCTGTTTAATATGTTACTTGACATCTCAGAATCTTCAAGAGCACTAATATGCCAAGGACTATGCAAACACCCCCACTGCCTGAGAGAATCCCACCTGTGTCTTCTTTCTCAATCATAACATATCCAAAATTGCTAGGAAGGAATGATTACACATCAGCAAATTCCTCCCCATGTTTGTTTTTTCTGTTGCTGGAAAGGCATGCTGTGTTTAAAAAAAAAAAAGTGTTTAATCCTTTGTTGGGCTGAGGTTCATACTAAATAGGAGATTACCACAGAACAAGTCTAATGAGGTTGGACTTTTGAAAGCTGTGCTTGCTTTTCTGTGCATAAATGCTGCCATGCCTTGTTTCCATGTCTCCCAGTGCAAGCTTTTCACATTCTTCCCAGTCTTTAGCTCATGGTCATCCTTGTGCCATAATGATGGTTTTCTTAGTAAAACTGAGACAAGGTCACACGAAGAAAAGCAGGGAGATGGTGGCTGGGAGGAGAAAGGTTTCTTGATACAGCTTGTCCATAAGATCTGGGACAAAAATAAAGCAAACAAACGAACAAATGCACATCCAGAGATGGGTGTGAAGCAGCAAGAGTGTTTGCAGAAAGCTTCTCCCCATTTGACTGTGGGGACAGCATGCTTCAGAGACTGGCAAAAGGAAGGGGAGGTGGGAAAAAGGGGCAAGATGGAAGAGGCAGGAGAGAGGGTGGCTTGTGTCAG
>VYZU01025479.1:0-12046 GCA_013401355.1 Ceyx cyanopectus | reverse complement strand
CATTCTCTCTGCTCCTGACAGCTTTGCCTAATGTACTTATTCATTCAATTTAAATAAATCGAACAGGGGCCTATGACAGCCGATAAGTGAGTCACACAAGAACAAACAGAAAGGAAGCACTGCAAATAGTCAAATGTCAAGTAGGAATGGAAAACTGTCCCTACAGCTTCAGCGAACCTTAGATGTCTAATATTTATGGCCAATTGATGTCATTAGAAAGTAAATAAGCCCTCTTATGCTGCATTACAAAAGATTAACTGCAAGCAATGGAGTTTAAATAGCACAGATAAGTGCAGATGGAAATAAACCTGTTTAAAGCTGGAAATATTTGCTGAACCTCCTCGCTGCTTTTAAGATAATTGATCTCTGTATATCTGTATTGAATCTCACCATAAAAGCTCTGAAACGTCTTCTGGCAAAGCCACACTCACTCGTGACTCAACCTCTCCTTATCTCTCCAGATTGCTGAGGGTTTTTTCATTCCTCAGCACGCTGGGTGGGGAGCACACGGCCAGTGTCAGCACACTCTCCATCCCCAGATGCTCTGGCCTGGGGTCACTCCCCCTCCGAGGGAGAGCTGGCACCAGCTCTGGCCATGGCCCAGCCCCAGTCCAGGCCTCCTGAGCGAGTGGGAATGTCTCTAACTCACTGCAATTTGCCTGGCTTCAAAAGATGTCAGAAAAATAAATAGTGGTTTAGATTAGTGAAGTGTGCTCCAGCTGAGGATGGCTGGAAACGGCCCTGCATGAGGGATATTAATGAGTTACATTCTGCTGATAAGGGAAGTGAGAGGGAGAAGTGATTTACTGCAGTGCTTTGCTTTCTGGTGCCCACGCTAATCTCCAGAGCATGTTCCCATCCAGGGCTGGGCTTATCCTGGTGTCAAAACCCACCCGTGGCCCTGGGCTCTGCCAGCTGCCTGGGCAACAGCACCCTGGGGGGCTTTGGGTGCCCTGTGCCTGCAGGGGAGTGGCAAAGAGTTGGGCAAGGGGCAGCAGGGTTGGGGTGCTGCCCCCACAGGGGTCTGTGTGTGCCCGTGGGGAGCCAAGAGCCACTGACCAGCCCCGTGCAGGGGTCTGTGTGTGCCCGTGGGGAGCCAAGAGCCACTGACCAGTCCCTGCAGGGGTCTGTGTGTGCCCGTGGGGAGCCAAGAGCCACTGACCAGCCCTGTGCTGCAAACACAGAGGGTGCCTGTGCCGTCTTTGAGGAGGTTGCGAGAGGGAGGACGTGTGGCCAAGATAATAAGTCAAGCATTGAAGACAACTGCAAGACCCCAGCCCTGAAGTGCCCCGTGCCCCCCGTGCCTGCCCGCCGGGCACCATCTGCAGCCGGTGCCGCTGCCAAGCCTGCTCTGCACCACCTTGCCACTGCAGAAACATTTATTTGATCCTGCTCCGTGGCTTTCAGGATGATGAATCTTTGCCTGGCTGTGTGTTTAGGCTCTCCATAAAGGCAGGTGCATGTGTTCATGTGCTGCTGCTGTCAGGGCTGTTAATGTAAGCGTCTGTTTTACAGCCCAATTGACAGCCGTATTGTTCTGGCAGGGTTACAGCTCTGACATGTGGAATCAATCTTTTTAACCTGTCAATTAATCAGTGGGCAGCTGTCAGCCCAGCTGAAAGGCCTGAAGGACAGTGCCCTTTCAATGGATTATACTGGATGCTCAGTGGAGTAAAATTGAACGCTTCAGTTGGAAGAAACTCTCCCTGCATTCAGAGCAAAGCTCAATCTCTCTTTTCCTGCGAGAAGCCGACACCAGGCCCTGCTGCCTGGGCTTGATAACTGCCAAGAGACATCTCCAGAGCACAACCACGGGCCACAGAGAGGCAGATCCTGCCTCCTTCCAAGAGCAGAGGCCTTTGGGCGGTGGTGTGGGGAGCAGGAGGGACCCACCCCTGCGCCTGGGACACAACAGCCCCAGTTCTTGCCTCAGATGAGCCCCTTGGGGCTCCCCACGTGTGTTTGCCCAGACCCCCCATCACCATCCTGCAGCATCTCCTGTGCCACGCTCTGAACCCACAGCAATGGGGGGCACTGCAGGTAATCTCCTCCTGCAGTTCCTGGCTGTGATTTCCTTCAGGGTTGAGGTCTCCCCCACCATTTCCCTGCTATTTCCAAGGATCTTTCCCAAAGCAGTGAACAGAGAGGGTACCCGGGGGTGTGGACACCGCTCTGCAACTCTGTCCACCTCTTCTTACTGCAAACTGGGATTCTGGCTGTCACCTCTGGAGCAGATGTTGGAAAGGAGACAGAAAATATCTCCCTCCAAGTGACTCGGAGTGGCCAAAGTCCCCTGGCAGCAAGCAGCTCAGAGAGGAAAGAAAAGCATAACCTTGAAAATAGCTGCATTTCCCCAGTTCCTTCAGCCTAATGTACTGTGGTGATAGTTGAGCGGCCACTAATTTGATTCATATGAGAAGCTTGACCTTATTCCACCAAGTGTTTTCCAGCCTGGATTTCTCTAACTGCTTGTTTATAGAGAGTATATGGAGCATTTTATGTTTTTTCAGCTGTTTAGGAACTTGCTTTTTTTAAGGCAGTCCCAAGAGAGCAGGGTACAAGTCACAGCCTCCCCCTTCCACTCTCAGCCATCAGGGTGCCCGAGCCACCTTCCCTGCTCTGATAATGGGAAGGGAGAAAGGATCATTTATTTGGTGGCTGCATCATTATGTGGAGGTGACTCCAAATGCTATTATCTTTGTTTAGCACAAGCAGGGAGCAGTTAGCGTGCTCTGGGTGATTTATCTTAGGATCAAACAGCTATGGAGACACAGAAAAGCTCTTTTCAAGCTCTAATCTCTCAGAACTATCATTTTCTCAGCTGAGGATGGGCAGGGACCTGGGTGCCAATGCCTTTCATGATGATTTTAGGTGATTGATCTCTCTAAAGGGCTTCTTCCCTTGCTTGCCACACAGACAGGGATAGATTAAGCGTTTATAGATTATCCCTGTGTGAGATGGCTTTGGACAATTAGTCACAAGCTAAGGAGTACCCTCCTGGTCTTCAGCAAGGGGAAAACATGAAAGGAATCAGGAGTTGGCAGGTTTGGATGCCAACCACGCAACAGTGGATGGCAAACTGACAGGGGGAGGCTGGCACAGGCCATTTCTGTAAAACACCACTGATTATTTGCTGCAAGAGTCCTGGGGAAACCTGCACAAAAAGCATTTTGACACCGTGGGACTTAACACAAGCACAACAGCACCTTCAGAGGAAGGTTGGATGCCAATGAGCAGCGTGGAGCATGGGAGCAAGCTGAGCAGGGGAGAAACTGTGCAATGAGAGCAGCTCTAGAGGCAAACCTCAGGAGGGCATTGGCTCCCAGACCTCTCTGAACAACCCACTGTTTTCACTTGATTTATTCTCACATTGCATTGCAGGAAATAGAGAAATATTATCTCCTGTTTACCACTCGAGCTGAGATGAAGTGCCCTGTCCAAGGTCACACCATGAGCTGTAGCACAAAGTCATGGGATGGAGTTGCCCGAGCCTGGCTGAGGATGCCCCCTGCACCCAGAGCTGTCCCTGCCTGAGCTGTGCTTGGGAGAGCTCCCTGTCCCCTGATGAAAGGCACTAAAGAAGAGTAAATAGTCATTGAAGCATCTTCATCTAGGGCCCCGTTATAAAAAGCAGCAAGACTAAGCACCAAATGCCTCCTAATTTGCACCTGTCTTTTAATCAAATGGAGCTTTCAGCCCTCATCCCAAACCCTGCTCTTCAGAAAAGATTGCAAGAAGATTATTCATCAGGAGCTAGAAGCTCAGTGAAGTCATTAACACCTATTCTTTTGATAGAGGAGAAAAGAGGTGACCTGCTCTGCAGCTCAGCTCGTGCCAGATTCCTGCCCAAACTCCACACCCTCCTCCAGAACTCCTCATTACCCACCACCTGCCCCACGGGGGCACCAGCAGTGCCACCTGCAGCCCTGGGTGGGCAGGAGGGTTTCTGGGGGACTCAGAGCCAGTTGGGGGGGTTCTGAGCCTGCCTGGGTGAGTTCAAGTGCTGGTGGGAGAGCCCAGGGTCTGTTGGTGGCCTGGCAGGGGTACCTGGCTTGTCTGAGTCGGGCACAGCAGGAGCGCAGAGTGGGTCCTGGGGGGTAACCACGTCCCCCTGGGGTCTGCAGGGTCCATGGGCTGCACACGCTGCTCTGGCCCCTGTTTCTTTCCACCCTCAAGTAAAACCCAAAGTGATAACTCTCTCCCACTATTAGACTGCTGACTTGGATGGGGTTGTACCTACTGGTAATTTAGATGCCAAACACCCTCTCCTCCAGCCGCGGGAACGGGAGGATTTTAAGGTGAAATTGTCAGATCAAAGTAAGTTTACTGAGCTCCTTTAAACAAATTTTTACAATAATAATTTCTCTGTGCAGTGTCTGCAATAAAAAGACAATAGATGAGATAGCCACAGAGCCAGCCCGTGGCTGTAAATCAGCAGCAGGGCCTCGCTGCTGCTTTGCAAGCATCCTGCACTCTGCTCCATGCTTTATGGTGTCATCCAGTCCCAGAATCCCCAGAGTGAATTACAGCCTTGCAGGCAGCGGGTGGCCATCTATTATCCTACATGTAAACAGGTATTCAAATAGCAGCTTCAGAGCCTTCTCCTTGGCATTTAATCATGCCTGTAATCTAACCCCAGTCCTTGCCAAGGTCACAGCTCTGATTGCTCTTTCTCGGGCGCTGCAGGTTTCAGTCGGCGGCAGTGACAGCCTCAGACAAGCTGATTGTCCCCCAAATTAACTCCGATGCTCCGTGCAGAATAATTCAGAGCAACATGGTCTAATCACCAACCTGGAACCTGTCTCTGTCCCCAGAGCAGAAGGGGAGCCTCATGGGAAAGCTGTGGTTGCTCAGAAGTGTTCATCCCTCAGATCTGCTGCAGGCTTTGCTGGTCTGGTGGGGACCCTCAGGCCTGCCTGACACAGCCACCCCAAACCCTGGTGCCTGATCCTAACCCAGCCAGCCAGGGACCACCCCACAGCCCCGTGGCAGCACCCAGCACACCTCCCTCACAGGCACCCCAGGTTGGTGCAGCTCTGTCCCCACGTTCTCTGCCTTCCCCTCCCAGCCTCCTCAGGGTGCTGTGGAGCACGGCAATGCCATCCTGCCAGGGACAGGGGCTGTGACCCTGGGCACACCCTGCCCTGCCCTCACACCTAGGGCTCTGCCGTTTGCCAGGGAGGATGATGGAGTTGGCAGGCACAGGGAGATGCAGCCTCTGCACAGGGTGACTCAGGGAGCATCACACAGAGCAGAACAGCCCAGACAAGCAGCCAGATCCTGTCCCGTGCTGAGCTCAAGTCTGTGAGATTTGAAGGTGCTCAGCAAAGCCTTTTAAAGGATCAGGTCCTTGAAGCATAATCAATAATCAGTTCATCATCCTCCCTTCTTCTCTTTCCCCCATGATGCCTTTCTAAAAAGCAGCTGAGAAATTCCTCAGTCACCGGCCAACTAGCAGGCAGTAAATCTGCAGAATACAAAGATGATTTTCATTTCCATTGGGCTACTCTATTTTTCTCTCTAAATATTTCAGGGGAGCTCGATTCATGGCTTCTCCTTTGGCGTTAAAAGAAAATAATAATAATTTTTTATTTAAAAGGTAGAGAGCAAAGCCCCGAGCACCGGGGCCCTCTGTATTGTGTTTCAAATGGTTCCCAGCTTCATTACTAGCTCTAAGCAAGTTCTGTATACATCACCTAGTTTAATTCAGCAATATCATCAGTGTCAATGGGGATCCAGAGGCTGCTGGCTATTGGTCATCTGGAGCTGACACAAACTCAATAAATACTCCATAACCCCTGACAGCCGCTCGCAGATTAGCCCGCGGTGAACGATTGCCCGGCCAACACCTGCTGAACCAAATCACTGCCCTGACTGATGGGCCTCTACCCAGCTCTGACCACAGCTGAGAGCAGGCGAAGAATGATTTTGTACTTGAAGAAAAGAATTAGAGAGGGTGGCTGGAGTGATTGGAAAAACTTCACCAGGCTCCTCACTCCTCCCTGCCTCCCCCTGCCAGGCCGCCCCACGCTGCCCACGGGCCTGTGCCAGCAGCACCAGCAGCTTGTTGTCCCGTCCCATGCATTATTGATGTGCCCCTCAGCAGCTTGGCTTCATGTCCTCGCTTATTATTGCTATAAATTATTATTATTTTAAGCTCTTTGGTGAGACTTCAACCGCTGCTTAGAAAAGAAGAGCTTATTTCAAGGTAACGCTTCGCAAACGGCTTCGAGAGCTCCCAGTGCCAGACTGGGGCTCAAACCAGTGTCCAAAGCCAGCCCCACCTGCCCTCCACAGCAGTCTCTGGTTGTACCTCTAAGCTAAGCTCAAGGCTTTGCTGAGCTCAGCCCCATCTCCTCCCCCCAGCTTCGTGTGGAGCCAGGGACTGAGCCTGGGCACTAAACAAGGTCTTGGGAATTCAGCGGGGCTGAAGCTCCTGCATCCACTGCAATCCTGAATCACTACCTGCCTTGCACAAGTGCCTTGCAACCAGATTTTTAAAGCTTTCAGCTCCCAAGAAAGCCACAGGCAGTATCTGTACATGATCTGCACACTACCATCCAGAGCTAAAGCAGAACAACCAGGCCACGGCCAGCTCTGGACACACAGAGTTTACTCCTGCAGTGCCTCAGGCTCCCCACAGGCTGGCCAAGAAACATTTCTCACTGGTTAGAGCCTTTTTATCTTTCTTTCTCCAAAACCTGACTTTTTTGGCTTGACTACTTCCCCCATGTCATCTCAGAAGTCATTCTGCACCAGAAGAAACAATCTGGTGCAGAACTTGGACTGAAGTCTTCCAATTGCCTAGCAGATAATTCTGCCTTTCCCCAGCCCCTTCCCTCGCTCCTGTGGAGAGGTGCTGAGCTCTGTGGTCCCTCCAGGGCTGTCCCCTGGTCTGCACTTCCCAGTGGCTGGCACAAGCACAGCCCTAGCCTGAGCTGGGACCTGTATGTGCTGTGGCAATGCAAATGGAAGGATAATAGCCCTGCTTGTTTTATCATGTTCCTTGCTGTCTGCTCAGAATCTGTCATCGTTTTCGCTACCCGGAATAGCTGTCACTCCACTTTTGGCTCTAGGATCCTGTTTTGATTCCAGCCCTTATCGAGTTTATCTAGAATCCTTCTGCTCATTTAAAAGAAAAAAAAAAAAGAAAAATCACCCCCCCCAAAAAAAAATCTCATATGGAAAGTGCTTTTAGGAGTTTGTCTGAGTCGGATCCCAAAAAGCTCTGCGTGGGTTTGATGCTCTCCAGCCTAATTGATGTCGCCAGTTTTGAAGAGCTGTCTAGATGAGGGGCCCACCAAAGTCTTTCAGAGTAATGTGATTTGCTGCAGAGCTGTGGTATAGGTTTGCAGAAACACTGATGCTCCCGCTGCCAACTTAAATCAGATACCAGCCTGACCTCAGAAAGCAGTGTCTTTTCCTATAAATTTTGGCATCACACTGAGTTACATCATTCGAGCTGCATTATGGGCTGTTACAGACAAGGAGTCACGCAAGTTACTGTGGCATCTGCCTGGGATTTAAAGGAAAATACACGAGGCTGCAAAATCCAGATCCACCTCTGCCCTCAGACACCTGTGGCTGCTCTGCTGGCCTCACCCACAGCCTGGGCAGCTCTGCCCCAGTAGGGAACAGACGGGGCTCTTTGCAGGCAGAAGGCCCCATATTTACTATGGGAAGGTTTTTCCTCCCCCTCCCCTTTCAGTTTTTGACAAGGAGGATGAATGATAATTCTTCATCATCTCTTGGAGGCAGGAGCTCGCTGACTAGAGCTCCAGCTGGGGATGGGAGCAAGCACAAGCACTTGGGGAAGGAGCTGGGTGGTGTGAGGTGCCCTGCTCTGGTCACTCAGCTGCTGAAGGGGCAGGACACAGCCCCGTGGGGTGTTGCACAGGCTGTGTGAGGACACTTCCAAACCAAAGCCCTGTGTGCACAGCCACTGTGCAGCAGCACCTGTACGAGGGCCAGGCACAGCCTACATACACACACACAGCCTACACACACACAGCCTACACACACACACACAGCCTACACACATGTACACACTGACACTGCTGGGTCACACTCCTACATCACAGAATGGTTTGGGCTGGAATGGACCTTAAAGCTCATCCAGCTCCAACCCTCCTGCCGTGGGCAGGGGCACCCCCCACCAGAGCAGGTTGCTCAGAGCCTCCTGCTCTCCCACCAGTGAATCCCCACCGGAGCAAGCAGTGCTTTCAGTGGGTTGTGGTGGGTCAGGGCTCCCTCAGAGCTGTGTGGAGGGTGCTGCCACACACCCCACGGGCACTGGGGAGGAAGCTGCAGTGCTGGCAGGAGCCACTGTCCTCCCTGTTTGCTCTTCAGCCCCTGACGTTGCTGCCTGGCATCCCTGGGAGACAGCAATCACAGCTCACAAATGTGCACTTCTCTCATTCCTGCTTAATTTGCTCCTAGCTGCTTTACAGAACCCCTCACCAATTAACCAATTAGTAGCTAATTTAATTTGCTCTATCAGGACTGCAGCCCACTGCGTGCTGTGGTGGATGCACAGTGTCAGTGCTGGCTCTGCCTGCCAAAGGCCAGTGCTGGGTTTAGCCCGTGGCAGAGCTGGGCACAGAAAGCAGGTCACCTTCAAGGGGATACAGCCCACACTGCAGCCCCTCCCATGTCCCCCCTGAACGGCTCAGACCTGCCTCTGATCCTGGACAAGACACCAAACACCTCTCCCCCAAATCCACTGCTTCCAGCCACCCCTGCCCTGTATCTCAGGGAGATGCCACAAGGACACGAGTCATAAACACCCATTAAGCAGCACAACCTGGGCCAGCCTGATCCCAGCTGGAAGATGGTCATCTGGGATTTGGTTTTTAAGAGAGCTGGAAGTGGCATAATCTGAGTTTTTCATTTAATCTTGCACAGTGATAAAGTATTTCATATGGGTATGATAAAAACTTTTTACTCCGAGTCATTTTACTTCATTTAATTCCAGTTTTTAGGTGATGTGAAATTATTGATTATATTTTCTGTAAGTTCTAACTGCTGCCCATTTTAATATGGGGGAGGGGGAGTAGAAGAAGAAATATTTGGGGTTTTTCTTTCAAAGTAACACAGGCCAGACAGGCAGAGAGGCAGACACAGAGATCTGTGTGCATTTCACTCGTCTTCCAGAAAAGAAAATCCCTTTTCTGCTCCGGTTTTGTCCCCAAATCTGGGACATCCTCAGCACTACCCATGTCCCCTGGGTCAGCAAGATGGAGCTGGGATTGTCCCAGCCTTGGCCCCTGCCCGGGGAGCAGGAGGTGTGGGGCCAAAGTCACCACAGAGCACCCGAGACAGGTCGGGGGGTTCCAGCCTCTTCCACCCACCTGCTGCTGGAAACACCAAGATGTTGGCCACGTGGTGGGACAGGGGAAGAGATGATGGGTAGGGAGGAAACAGACCATAATATTGAAGCACCTGGTGAAAAACTACAAATGGATGGCTACATTTTCTGTCTACCAGGCTCTGCCTTGAAACGAGTTTTTCGCTATAATTGTAATTGATGTTTTCCTTCGTCCTTGTAAAATGGTTTAGTGGTTTGGAAATGATTTAAAGGAGGAATAAATATGCAAAACCAGAGCAGGTTTCTGTCAGGCTGCAACTCCTCTCTCTGCAGATGGACTGTGAGGCACCCTGCACAGATCAATACCTTTAGGGAGCAAATAATTTTGTCTGGCTTGTGTGACACCCTCGGAACATTTCTGATCTAACACTAACCTAGCCAAAGTATATTAAAGTGTTGTGGGTGTTTTGTTAGATCAATTTGAGGCCAGTGCTGCTGGAAACTCATCTAGGGGAGGGCTGGATTCTGTCTGCTGGGCTCAACAACAAAGCTGTCTTCATTTTCTCTGCTCTCTCTCAGTTAGCAGAGACAGCTAACGGGCGAGTACCCCTGTGCACATCCACGCTGCCTCACCCTCGTGTTCCACAAGCTGGATGAAACAGCCCCCCCTGTGCAGACTCAAGGGAAAGAATCTTCCTGCAGAATGAACTGGAGGAGAACCCAGCCATGGAGAATCCAGTTTATAGGGGAACAGTGTGAGGAAGTTTCCCCAGAAAGCACCTCCAAGTGCCCGCAAACTTATCTGCAGATGGCAAAGAGGTGCAGGATGCTAAAGGACATTTTCAAGTTGTCAGAAGTCAGGATTATACTGAGTCCTCCAGTCTAGAATTCTACAGGAGCAACAGTAGACAAACCAGAGAGCCCAAGTCCCACCACAGGACCCCATGGAATGAGTTGGGAGCAGCCTCCCTATGGGTGTTGCCTCTCCCCACTGTACCAGTCCATGCTGGGAGAGTTCACACGGATGGGTCGATGGGCAGGTCCCTGGGCATCTCCCCCGAGGCCTCCATGCTCCTCCAGTTTATTTCCCACGTGGCCAGAAATAACATGGATTTGATGGCTTGTCAAAGAAGCTGCAAGACTGTTTAGAGAGGCTGGAGAGTGAGCTTTCTGGATGACAGCAGGGTGGTGGCTCGCTGGCTGAGTGCCTATGGAAATGAGGATATTAACGAAGCAGAGTTTGTAGCTGAATGGGACTGATTGTACAATTAACAATTTTAAGGCACCTGGAGCCTTGGATGGGTGTCTCTTCTTTTAAGTCTAAAGAAATAACTAAATTAACACTGCCCTCCCTAGCTTCTTGTAGAGCAGCCAAGGCCGAAGTCATTTACTAAAAATAATGAGGCTGGCCGAGTGAGGAGCAGCAGGACTCAGGAGACAGCTCCACGGGGCTGTATTTACACACGGATATCTTCCAGATGTCATGGTGATGGGCAGAGCACTTGGAGCAGCAGAGGAAAGAACTCTGGGCCAGTCTGTGCCCCAGCAGAAGGAGCAAGGCTCGGGGGGGGGTGCTGGGAAATGGACACAGCACCTTCCTGCAGAGGGACTGCTCAGAGCATCACCAGAGGCCCGGGATGTTGTTGTTATTGTTGTTATTTCTTCTTCTTCTTCTTTTTAAAAGTTACTTCTGAAGACTGCTGTGCTGGTGACATTCCCTTCAGACTGCAATAACTAACCTGTCACAGCCTACAAACGCTGACAATACAGCACCGTGTGGGGCTGACTTAATAAACCTCATTTACATTCATTCTGATTCGCTCAGGCATTGAAAAACATTTCACAGGGAAAAAGAAATAAGTAGGAACCTCTCCAAGCTGACATGATGTTTGCTGATATGATACGAACGGACTTAATAGCAGCACGTATGAGAACATGCATTCCTTACAATATTTGCAAATGGGCTTCTTTTTATTTACTTGCCTTTTTTTTTTGTTGGCTTTTTTTTCCTCTCCTTCTCTTTCGTGCTGTGGAAGCACCACTGTGACCACAGCTCTGTGCCACTGGTATGCCCAAGCCCTCTGCTGACACAGCCCAGGGGGCAGGCTGGGTGCTCCCCACACAGCAGATGGGTTGATTATTGCTGCAGCTTTCACTTCTGTGGATCCATAAGCTGAGGCTCTGCTCTCCAGTCTCCCTTTTTGAGTTAACTGGGAGCTGCTCTTCCTAAACTGGGAGAGTCCAGTGGTGAGGGCCTGTCTGAGACCTGTCCTGCACTCAGTACCTCCCTGACATCGTGCTGAGGAGGCTGCCCTGGATGAAATGCATTCACTGAGCTCTGAGACAGAGTTTTGAAATAACTCAAATATTTTATTTTTTTTTGCACTTTCTACATCCCTTATATTTCCACGTGTTTCACGTCCCAGTCCTCCCAGTCCACATTACACCACACACCCATTCCCGTGGCAAATGTTACTGGGAGATGTGCTGCAGCCAGCAGAGTGCTGGAGAAATCACAACTGAGCTACAAGTTTATCTTCCCTGGAAGAGTGCTAAACTCACCAGCACTAACTTCTGTTAGCTCTGCTGAGCTTTTTCCTGCTGACACTGGTTGGAAATAAGTTCCTCTTGATTTACATCTGTCTAAGATCAGAATGAAACAGAACGAGTTTTAACAGAATGGGATTCTGCAGATGAACACATGGGGCTCATTTGGTTTCTCTTATCTGATTTGCATCA
>VYZU01025458.1:0-15508 GCA_013401355.1 Ceyx cyanopectus | reverse complement strand
CTTTCCTGGCATTTGTTAATTAAAGCTGCTCCTGACAGAGACTAATGACTTTTTAATGAATCTGTTGTCTTAATGTCTTATTAAGTTTTGACTTTCCCTTTCTATCCCCTTTGAGATTCTCTGCCCAATCTTCCCCCACCACTGCCAGACATTTTCCTGGGAGCATTGGCATCTGAACAAAGGGACTGAGGCTTCTCTGGGATGTGTGAGGACGTGTGAAGGGCCAGGTCTGGCTGAGAGGAGAAAAGGGGTTGCACAGCTCCTGTCTGCAGGTGACTGAGCCTCCTAAAAACAGGGAATACATGGATTATGGTGGAAAAAATGCTGTCTGAGAGGGGATGGGGTTGGCAGTGCCACACTTGGTCTTCATTCTCTGCCTTTCCCAGCCCTGCGTGAGCCCCTCTGCCTCTTCCTCTCCTGCCTTGCTGGTGGGGATGGAAAGGTGAAGGATAACAGTGGAGAAAAGTACCTTTCCCCAACTCCTGGGATCCAGAAGGATGCAGAGCAGAGGAACCAAACCCAAGTGAATCTGTTAATCTGTGCCATAAAACTCATGTGCAGCCCCTGGATGAAGGAGAAGTTGAGGACAAAGGTGTCCCCAGGGTATCAGAGGTGTTGGAGCTCAGTTCCAGCCTCTGCTGCTGGTGCTGAGTCTGAAAGCCTGCTGGGGAGTCACATTCAGCCAACCACTCCCACAGACCAGGACATAGGTAAGTAATTAAGCCCCTAACTCTCCTTAATTTGAGCCATGCACACACATGAAGACACAGCCCTGCAGAGGGGAACCACACATATGCTCCAGGGACACACCACGTGCACTTCCCAGCACCCAAAATACCCCCTTCCAACTGCACACGTGTGAACACGACCCGACTGCATGGGCAGCAAGCACACAGACATGCACACCCAGCATCCCTGCAGTCTCGGGGACACAATCAAGCTCAGCACAGCAGGGATTTTAGTGGTGAGATGCTGCGTGAGCTTTCCCAGCCAGCAGCAAAGCCTCTAAAGCCCAGGAATCTGTCCCCAGCCCGGCAGGTTCGATACCTGAGGCATCAGCCCTCTGCAGGGCTCCACAGAGCACTTGACATTTAATCCTCCTTTCCTGAGCCTCTGCTCAAGGACACGTCTGCTCGGACATGCTCAGACGTCCCTCCCTGCTCCTGCTCCTGCTCCTCCAGACTCTCTGGCTCCACAGCACGTTGCAGGGGGGTGAAGGGCACCCGGTGTCTGGCTCCAGCTGCTCCGTGGGGGGATCGTGGCCCGTGCCATGCACTGTGACACATTCACACACGTTGCTCACACGTGTTGCATGACCTGAATGAGCATGTGGATTCCAACACTGTCTGAATGGATGGATGGATGGATGGATGGATGGATGGATGGATGGATGGATGGATGCTCAGGGACTTACCTACCCACCCTGCACCTCAAGAACCCCACAGAGGGGTCCTACCCACACATGTATCCTCTCTCCTACCCTGTCCCACTCCCTTATGCTGAAACACAGGCAGTGCCCACACCTCTGGCTCAGCTCTGTCCCCAGATGTGGCCAAGGGTGAAGCATCTGAGGCTCAGAGCTGAGCAGGGTGGCAGGGGAAGGACAATGCTCACGGGGACCCCACCAGCAGTGGGAAAAACCAATAAGAGGGATGTTATCTCTCAGAGACACTGTCCCAGATGCCAGAACTGGAGCACAGCAGCTCCAGCAGCTTCCACTGATCTGGATAGCTGGAAGGTACCATGAGCCTCTGCTCTCCCTCTTTGCTCCTGGGCTGGAGAAAAGGCATCTTGCTCAATCCTCAACATAGCTGCAAATCCCCCTGCAAAGGAGGCAGTGAAGCATTTATAGAAGTGCTGGACTGCAGAAAGCTCTGGACAGGTAATAGAGGATGGAGTCACTGCACACATTTCAAACCCTCTCTGCTCCATGGCCAGCTGCTCTCTGTGGGTGTCACTACCCTGATTGGGAAGGAAATGTTTCGTGGAGTAGATTGAATGGGAGGAAGGAAAGAGGTAGAAAATGCAGAGAGAGCACAGAACAAAGGTACAAGCAGAAGAAAAAAAAGGGTTCAGAAAATAAGGAGTGTGCAGTGAGGAGAGCAAGGACTTCTGCCAGTCTAAGGCCCAAGAAATAGATGCAGATGGCTCCTTAGGCAGAGGAAAGCAACTGCCTCATGGTTGAGCACTGGGCAGGATTCAGATGATCTTAAGATCAGAGGATCAGAGACTGGTTTGGGTGGGAAGAGACATTAAAGCTCATCTGGTCCAACCCCCTGCAGGGAGCAGGGCCATCTGCACCTAGAGCAGGGTGCTCAGAGCCCCTCCAACCTCCCCTGGGATGGTGCCAGGGATGGGGCAGCCACCACCTCTCTGGGCAGCCCGGGCCAGGCTCTCCCCAAGTGTTTCTTGTCTCGGTTCCTATCTCTGCCACCAATTTCCCCATGTGACTTTGGACCGGGCGCTTCTGGGACCAGGTATTTAACAGGTTTTCCTCCAGAGCCGAGTGCAAAATATAGCAGGCTCTTAATTGCTCTCATTTGTCAGGCGTTGCTCTAACTAAAGAGATTCCCAGATGCTCTGGGAAGGAGCCCACGTCCCACTGACTGCGAGGCTGACGCTCTCCTGACAGCCCCCGATGTTGACATCCTTCAAAGAGAGCACAAACCCACAAAAATAGATCCACTTTCTACATCTATATTTAACACTCTGTGTTCTCCTTGGAATGGACTCGGGCTACGGCAATTAACTAATGATGAGGATGATTAAGGATTGCTCTTGCGCTTTACATTTATAGCATCTCTCCCACTTCTGAATAATAATTCCTTTGCAATGCCAGCCAGAGCATTCCCAGGAAACCAAGAGGTAAAAGGCAAGGTAAATTAGAAAGGTGACCCAATAAATGGATCAGGGGAATGAATATATCTGATGTTTACCTATAGCCAAAGCAGGATGAGGCTATCAGTCCCAGCCAGGATTTCCCCACAGCTCTCAGGTAGAGCAAACGGGTCCTGCTAGCACAGAAGTGTCTCTAATGGAGCTTGAATAATAAACAACTGGGACATCTCTTGGGGACACGTTCAGGCTCCATGTTCATCATCAGGCTCTCACACAGGAGTGTGGGACTCACTCTGGGCTGTCCTTGGCTTTATGTGATCTCTTTTCAGGCAGAAAGCTCTGATTTCTCATGCAAATAATGTTATTTTATTGATGTAAGGTGGCAGAGAAGAAAGAAGGAGAAATATAAAAAATCACCAGCATAAAAATGGATGTGAGACACCTGGGAGGAAGGAATCAGGGCAGCTCTTGAAGCCACTTTTCTGCCACCCCACTGGAAGGGCAGGGGTGTGAGGTGGTGGGATGGCTGAGAAGCCTGTGAGTGACCATCATCTGTGCATGCTGCTGTTCTGCTCATCCCCCGCCCACCCCGGCCTGTTCAGCATCCCTTCAGCAGTGAGAAATATCCTCTGTCTCCTCGAGAGTGAAAACAAACGGAGCATGAAATAAAAAAAAAAAAAAAAAAAAAGAAAGAAAAAAAAGAAAAAATCAACTAAAATAATTACAGGTTACAACAAATCAATTGGAACCGTGTAAATAGCCTTCAGGCAGGCGTAAGACACAGCGTTTGTTGCTTAACATGCTCAGCATTTGCTCCCTTCCCCCGATGCCTCAGCAGCTGCCACGGCTCAGTGACAGCCTGGATGAGCACTCCCCAGGCACCACAAACCATCACCCTCCCAGTGCTCTGCTCTCCCATGAGTGAGCAAGAGCTGGGCTGAAAGGACGTGGTTGATCCACGCTGGGCGGTGCTGGTGGGAGGACAAGCAGCCCCTCGGCAGCCCAGGCTGCCTGCAGTGGGGAGCACTCCTGGTGCCAGGGTTTGTGCTAAAGCCCCGGTGCAAATTCTGCCAGAAAGAGAACCTTGAAACCTGCCCCTGCTAGGAACCAAGGCTGCAGCTTGAGATTTCTTCATGGAGAAGTTGGGGAAGGTTGGAGGGAAGGGTTTGATGTTTGCTCCTGTATAATCTTGGGAGGCAGATGAGGGGCTGCTGCCCTGGCGCAGGCTTTGGGCAGCAGCCTGAGGGAGCCAGGAGAGCTTGGAGGATCCCCTGCCATGTGTTCATAAGCCTCTTGCAGCACAGACTGCCCTTAGGAATTCAGGCAGCTAATTCCTAGAGACACGCTGCTTGACATGAGGAGGCAAATCCATCGTAGTAGTGAAAATTTTATGGCTTGCAAGACTTATTACAAAACATTTTGAGGATACAAGACAGGAACAATTTTCTAGGGTGTTTCTTTTGCAACCAGAAACCCCAACAAATATCAGTGCTGAGCATCAGCTGCCAGCCTTGCTGCACTGCAGCAGCCACGGAGGTGGATCTGATGGGGTTTCTGGTGCAATGTGTGGTGCTGTACATCCAGCTTTCTGGTGCAAGAATGTGGACAAGAGCAAAATCTGGTGTTCTCCTTGCAGCAACCACTGTCTGAACTCGTGCATTGCTGTGAGCCAGCCACAGCTTGGTCCTTGCTAAATATCCTGGCAGGCACCACACTTGTGGGTTTATCAGCACTATCTCAGGTCTATCTCACTGTGCCTTTCACAGGACTGTTCTACTTCCAGTGGTTCCTGGTTCTCACCACCCTGAGAAGACACTCCTGCAAGAAGTGGGGTGGCAGCTGCTCCTTGTGCCCTGTGCCTCCAGTGGGACTAAGCTTCACAATTCCACTCAACCCCCTTGAAAACTTGGCCACATGGCTGCTGGATGCCTGTGAGGTCTCAGCAGCACTGAGACCCCCTGCTGCAGTCCTGCACGTCCTCTGTGGAGGAGCAGCTGGGCGCTGCCCTGTGGATGCCCTCACTGCAGTGGTGGGACCTCCCTGCTCACCCTGTGTCCCCAGCATTGCTGATCTATGGCCACCGGAGACTCATTCCTGCTGATTGATCTCCTGCAGCTCCTGTACTTGCTTAACCAGATGCTAATTTAATGCTGCGGTCAACTGGAAGTGTATGAGGATAAATGAGAGCTAATCCTGCAGAGCACTGCTCGGGAGGAGACAACACCCCCCATGGGCAATGCTGCTCTGGGGTGTCTGGGAAGCTCAGGACTCAGGGATGGGGCCCATCAGGTTGCCCACCTTCCCTTCTCTCCATGCTGAGGTTCAGGCAAATGCTCCAGTTCAGTCACAAACCATAAGTGTGAGATGCAGGAATCTCATGGCTGGTGATGCTGGAGCACAGGCTGGGGGGGCTGCAACAACCCCTTTGGGTTGGAGCTTCATGGGCACCAGATTGGATTTGGTTAGGGCAAGGCTGGAACTGAGTCAGTGCCTCATAGAAAAATAATTTTTCTAGACAAATTCTGACTTGAAACCTGTTTGTGTGCAGGTTTGTGAGTTTCCTGGGTAGACCTTTTCAAAATCACCTGTGGAATAACTTCTGCCCCAGTTGCTTAAACAGGCAGCAGACAGGAGGCTTTCAGAACGAGCTGCCCTGGTGAGCTCTGGATCAGTTATTCCTCCTGTGCCTCTGCTCCCTGGAAGGGTGGCTACTTTGGACACTTGTGGTAGTGAGCTTGGGATGCACCTTCTGGAAACATCTCTAAAAGCTGCTTTGAATTTGGCCCTTTGCTCAAACACCCAGAGCCAAGAAATTGGTTAGTAAACTATTGCTGGAAAAGAACACAAAGTCTGAAGGCTCATCAGAGCTCACTAAGGAGGCACTTGGCAGTTGGCCACTTCCATCAGGGATGATGCCCAGCACCTGGGAACTGGTGGGAATTGGACCCACCCAGCACCTGTGTGAGAGCAAATAAAGCTGCTGCTGGGGAGAGAGCAGCTTCCCCTGGCTGCTGCTGGGTCTGTTCTCCCTCCCTTTCTTGCTTTGAGTGTCTCAGGGTGGCATGTCCCTTATCCTGAGGGTGCCAGAGCTGATGAGACAACCTTGGTAGCAGGCTGAGGTGGCCACTGCTACTGGGAGGCAAGGCTGTGTCCAGAAACTTGGTGCTACTGACCCCCATTTCTTGTGGAAGACCAAGGACTGGAGGTGTGGTGGTGACTCTGGGCTGCCCTCTGGACATATGTGATGAAGGTAAGGAAGGAAACCTTCTGGGGGGTGGGGAAGGGCTGCAGTGCCACTGACAATGCCCAGGCAGGAGCTGCTGGGGAGGAGCACCCCCCCAAAGGGTTCATCTCATGGTGACTGGCTGGGTTTGAGGGGGCACAGCAGCTACTGCTGAGACAGCTTCACCTCCTGAACCCTCCCCACAATGGAAAGTGCTGACTGGTAGAGTTTCGTGTTATCTGGTCTGGCTTTGAGAGACCCTTAAGGAAAGGGAAGCAATGTGCAAATTATCACTGTGGTGGTTAAAACCAGCTGGTAACTGGTGGATAAAAGCAGCTGGTCTCTCAGAGCCTGCCTGGCAGCTGGTTTTTGTTGGGTGTCTGTAGCAGGCAGCCCTGGTTTGCTCTGCTCTCAGATTGCTTGGGTAGCTGGTGGCTGACTGTGTGGGATGTCCTCAGTGGAGAAGGACTGTACAGCCAGTTCTAGCTGAGAAGTGTCACTCCGAGTGTCTGGAAATGTATATTCCTACTTTTCTGGAAGGAGCAATGCAGAGCAGGGGGGGAGGCACTCAACTGGTGCTACACAAATGCTGCTGAAGAAGTTGTAAATAATCTTCCATGCTTGAATCCCTTTGTAGTGTGAAGTGTTGGCTTTGTTAGCTGAGTCCATGCTATATAAATATTTATGGCTCCTAATGCAGAGGTTTGTCACGTGTAATGGTGTGAAGCTAAGGTGCTGATGTCTATAGGTGACATGCTGCACCAAAGCAAAGCAGTAAATGCTCCCCTTGGCTCCCGAGGATAGTGCATTAGAAATGCTTAATGTGTAGCTAGAGGACCAGGGAACTGGGTGGGGAAGAGTAATTTCCTTCCAGAGCTGTTATCTAAAGATAAGGGAGGGGAAGCTCAGAAAATTAGTTTGGCCTTTCTGATGGCTCTAAGATGGGAGCTGCCGTGATGTTCCCACCCTGAGCATCCCTGGCTGCAGGACCAGGGCAGCAGCAGGGGTGAGCCTGTGCTCTGAGGGGGGGAAAATGCCCCATGGCACTGCTCAGAGGCTCCCCAGCTTTGTCCTCCATCAGCAGCTCTAACATTGGTGGGAGCAGAAAGGTTTCCCATCACCATCAAAACCTGTGGAGTTTTGGGGGGACCTGGGGCTGTTGCCCTCTCTGATTATTTCGGGGGGTGGGGGAAGGTGAGATGGGCCAAGATGACCCTCCAGCTGATCCCTCACCATCTGCAAGGGGTCATGGTGACCTCCAGACCCTCCATGGCAAGCCCTGGGCTGCAGATGCTCCTCTGAGTCCCCAGACCATGCCAACACACCGAGGGTGGTACCATGCCATGGGGCACAGCCCCTTTTCCACTCAGCCCACCTCACACATGCCAATTGAAACCTGCTAATAATATCCTTCTGCCTACTCCTCAACCACACGGGTGGTTTTTTTTTATCTTCCCCCCTCTTCTATTGTTCTGTGTATTTCAGCTGCTGGAGGCTTTGAAACAGTCTCCCAGCCTCTGATAACATCACCATTGTTCCCCTCACCTACTGCCACTCTTCTGAGTCATTCTGCTACCCCGCAGGGCAGGCACAAAGGTCTCTCGGATATCAGATGTAGCTCAGCCAATATCTGGCTGTTTGGCTTTTTTTGGTTTGTTTTATTTGCATCTGAGATTCCTCTTCAGAGAAATTAAGGGGCTGGGGGGAAGGGAGGGAGGGAGGGAGACTAATAGGATTAATCCACCAAATTCATTATGCAAAATCTTGGCGCCCCACCAGTCTTTCTCTTGAACAAATGGTCAATGTTTTTCTTTAATGGCATTAAGCAAAATTACGAATCATCATGTTGGTTAATCATTTTCAAAGGTTTTTTTTTAACTGTCTCCTGGAAAAGCCTGGAGCAGCTGATGGTTTTCCTCTCCCAGTCTCTAGCATTAGCTGGAATTGCTAGAGACCCTGGCTATGCCTGTCTCTCCTGAAGTCCTGAGGTGGGCAGAGGCCCCCATATCAGAGGGACTCTGTAACGTGCTTGTCTTAGAACTGGGGCTTGGTTCTGGGAAGGGCCAGGCACCCAAACCAAACCCCCCAGCACCCTTGGGCTGAGCTGAGCCATGGTGGGCAAGGGACATCACAGGGACTTGGGGCTGTCATGAACTAGCAGAGCTGCTGCCTGAGCAAATGTAAGACTTTTAGAAGCCAATACACATTTCTTACATGCAGGCAGGGATGTTTTTCATTCTAGGCAACAGGTTGGTGCCAAAGCAAGGCATGATTTGGAGTGGTTTTTATTTCAGCATCACTTCTGTGACTACGTGTGTGTATATATTGATAATAATGGCACAGAAGAGATGTGGATGTGACAGGATCCCAGGGCTCCTTGGGTGGTGTGGCCTGAACGGGCACAGAGAGCCCAAAACATCCCAGGAGCAAGCAGTGAAGAGGGCAGGAACCCCAGGAGAGCAAATGAAGCCCTTCTATCCTGGCTTGAGAAAGTTTTCCAGGGTGAGCAGTGCCTGGAATAAGAGACTTGGGAGAGAAGAGATTTGGGAATAAGAGCCTGGGCTCTGAAGTTGCAATCCTGGAGAAGGGGCTTGAGGAATAAGCACGTTTGTATCAGAGAAATGCCCATTTACCACCTACTTCTTATTCTCATGAGAACAACTACAATACATCTCTTAGGTCCAAAGCACTATTCATGCTGAAGGTCAAATCTCTTATTTATGGAGTTTTCTGCCTAAGGTATGAATATTCACATCAATATATAGAGATGAGTGTACGGAGCTGGGACATGACTATCCCCAGGCCTGGGATTTTAAAGACATTTTTGACACCTTTATACTGTACCAAGAGGAAATAATCTCGGTGATATACGTAGTGCTGGGAGGGAGAGGGCAAAGCAGCCCACCTGGGTTAGAGACCTACCCAGGGATGTGAGAAACCACATCATCTGCTTTCCTCCACTGCCTGGAGACAAAGCTGAGTGGAGAGGCTCTGAAGAGGGCTGGCTACAGGAGAGGGATCCCACCAGCAGTCTAAGAGGATGTGGTGGTGGTTTGGAAGGCTTATGGATGACGAATGAACTTGCATGTGGTTGGTGCAGGTTGCCTGAAGCCTGGCATCCCCAGTGGGGCTGTGCAAGCACTGAGGAGCCTGGTGCATGACTGCAAGGGTACAGTCAACAGCAGAGGACCTGGCAGGCAAAGCCATTTCCATTAGAGGAGCTGAGAAGAGAAATCTAGTGCTGAGCTTCCCTTGGTGCACCAGCTTCCTCCTCACCTAATCTAAAATTAACTTCACTGTTCAGCTGCATTTAAGCAAAACCAGTTGCCATGGCCACGCCAGGGGCTCCTAGATATAGCAAACGAGGTAATCAGTTAAAATGAATAGCCACAGAGCTGGTGCTTGCTGTAGGTTACATGTGAAGTTCATTCACTTGTTAAACCTAATGGACTGTATTGCCTATGAATTGGAAATGTAAATTCTCTCTTTCGGTGGCTGGAGTTTGAATCAGGCTGGGAAAGCTGGAGGAAAATGTCAAATTAAAAGAGCTGGTGCTGTGGATAATGTGAGCCCATAACCGATCAGAAGGGATTTCTGTGTAGTTTCAAGCCTGAGGTTTGCTGGGAGGCATATCACTGAAAGCTGAGCCCCCCTCTCTGCCTCGGAGAGGGATGCTGGTATTTATAGCACCTTATTAATGCTGGCTTTGCTGGTGCTTGTTAGCTCTGCTATCCTGCTCTGAATAAAATAAGCTCTCCAGTCCTGTTGGTGGTTCAGATGGCTTCAGAGGAGGCAGGAAAAGAGCCCAGTTTCTATGGCACAGCCTGCGAGCCATCAGGAATCTGAAGGCACAATGTGATGGGAGAAATTGGCTGGAACAGGCACCCGTCTGTTCCTCACCTCTGCACAGCCAGACCTGGCCTGAGCTCAGGAGAGGCTGGAGGATGATGCTGGTCAGAGCCTGCTGGGGGGCTGAGTGGGTGAAAAGGCTGTTACTATTTTAATAAGCTTGCTCCTGTAGGAAGAATCAACCATCAGGAATGGTCCAGCCCTCCACTTTGTCTCAGATGAGGTTTGAGTGCTCTGCTCCACAAGCTG
Organism: Ceyx cyanopectus; assembly: GCA_013401355.1. Taxonomy (NCBI): domain Eukaryota; kingdom Metazoa; phylum Chordata; class Aves; order Coraciiformes; family Alcedinidae; genus Ceyx; species Ceyx cyanopectus. Next base: position 5,349 of record VYZU01025458.1, on the reverse strand, counting down.
TGAGCCAGGCTCTGTTCTGGAAGGATGCTGGGAACAGAGTCCCTGGCACAGCCCTCGAGGGTGACAGCCCTTTGAGTCTAGAGCAAGGGGCAGAGTGACCTCGGTGGTCCTGCTCTTGCTGCTGCTTAGGACGGTCACAGCCAGGAGAGGGCTGTCTTGGGAGCTGAGGTTCTCACTGAAGCAAACAGTCCCTGGGTTTGTGATTAAAATCCCTGCCGTACAGACCTGTCAGTGGTACAAACCAGTGATGCTCTGCTCTCCTGGAGGGTGGGAGGCTGCTGCGGGGTGGGTGGGGATTATAACCAGGTCTGAGGTCGCAGGGATGGGAGAAACACGGCTGCCTATTCATGGAATCCCCGAGTAGATCAAGCTCAGCCCAGCTCCTTTGTTTGCTAATCTGCACAGCACAGACAGAAGTGCCTTGCACCGATCTTGCTCTCTGCTTAGCTTCCTGTAAAACTCTCTTCAGCCTACTCCAGACAGTCTGAGCCCCGGGATTTCTGGAGGTTCTCACTTGCATCAGTGTGAGCTCATTCTTAGCATCCTGCATTCCCCAGGATTCCCCCCCGAGGAGGCTGCAAACACGCAGGTAGGCACAACATCCTCCGCTTGCTCACGCTGCGTCTCTGCTGGAGGATGGAGGAGGCTGCTGAGTCATCTCCTGCCATCCTCCCCCTCCCACCTTCTGGAGACGTGTGTTTGCAGCACTGGTGAGAAGCTGGTCCGGGCACTGGAGTGGCTTTGGGAACGTTTGCATTTGGGTCTTGTGCTCTGCAACACATCCCCTGTGCAGTGATGTCAGGTTTTGTGATGCCTGTCTCCTAACCATAAACGAAGGTGTCCGTATCCACTCCCAGGATCTGACATTTCCAGTGCTGGAGTGTTGTATTTATTAAGTTAATCTCTCTTGCTAATTCAGCTTCAACCAACCTGCAAAACCAAATGGACATTATTTTGTCTACTTGAGGCCTGTGGCAATTGGAATATTGAACTCTCCTACTAGCCTGGGACTTTTGATGGACATATAACACCTCATTAGCCTTTTTATTATCTTGAATCATAACTGTAATGGGCACAGCCGTGACTTTGTGCAGAATATCCCTCTCTGTGTCCATATGGATAATTATAGACCCATATGGACATTATGGACCAGTTCATCACCTGGTATAAATCAGAGCTGCCCCATTCCCTAACATAACTCTACTGATGCACACCAAGCCAGAATCCACTTCTCTGTAAGCTTGTGACATCGAATAATAAACCTCGTTGCAAATCCAGGAGAAATTAGCTTGGCTGTGACATATGGCCCAACCTTCAGGTCCTAATTGTGCTGGCTCATGCATTCATAATAGTCCCAATTATTTATATGATGAGGCAAGATAGTGTTTATCAGTAATTCTCCTCCACCGACAGTTTGAGTGGCCGAGCTGCACCCGTTGGAACACTCCAGGCAATTAACTGCTCTGGTGTCATGGGATGTGTTGCACCATCCACAGAGAGAGAGATTTTTATGTGTTCAAAGGGGGCCCTGCGAGAGCTGCCGGGTCAAAAATACATCCTATGTGTTGTGACCATAATTGCAGGAGGGTGTGTAATTTGTCATTTCTATGCCTTTGTTGGAGCTGTTCTTGCAGGCGTAGGGAGGCATGTGAACTACAGCCACAGAGCTACAGCCAGAGAGCCTCAGATCTGGCTTGTGGTCCATGGGTTTAGGATTTGCTGCAGCTATGCATCAGTCAAGCTCCATATCCCTCCATAAGACAAACTGATCGGCACAGGCACTGAGTCTTAACCCACTCTGGAAAGGGTTTCATCCAGAACTGGGTGTTTGGTGCTTTACAGACCAGCTCTTCTTGGGCACAAATGGAGGTGCCCCCCTATGGTCCCTCAGCTTTTGGGGCTGTCAAGTTCCCCGTGCTCAGCATGTAAAATGCAGTTGCTCTTCCCTTGTGCAGTAGATCTGTCCTGGGGTTTTGGGGCTCCTTGGGGTGTCTCTGGGGTGTGTAATCACCTCTGATGTAGCTGAGTGTCCCACCCAGGGAATTTAAAGGTATTTATAGCCTTCCCTGTCTCCTCTAATTGCTGAAGAAAGCACCACTGACTGACACTGCTGCTTCTGCTGAATCTTATATATTCATCTGTCAGGGTAAATATGCATCTCCAGGTTCTGGTGACCAAGCTGCTGTTCCCATGTGAAGGTGTCTGTGCTCAGGGCTACCCAGGCAGGGTGAGTGTGGTGAAACCCAGACCAGTGTTACCTTGGTGTTCCCAGGGGCCTCACTTATCTCCTGTGCTCCTTGTAATTTCTCTGAGGTGTCAGGGCTCTCCTGTTAGTGCTAATCAGCTCTTTCTGGCTGCCCCAGCAAACATCAGATAACAGGGGAGCCGGGTGATAGGAGCAGACAAGGTGGGAAATGAGTACATGTGGGGTTTGGGAAGGTGCTGTAATCCTGAGGCAAGGAGAGCTCTGGCTGCTGCCACGTGGAGGGACTGGCTGTGCAGCCTGTGCCCGGGTCTCCTGGTGACCAAAGTGCTTTGTACCCAACGTGTTGCTGCCTGTCACAGGAAAGCAGAGCTGCTGAGGGAGGAGAGAGCTCAGCTCTGCCAGGGACAGCTGTTGGAGAAGCTGCTGCTGCTTCTATCTCCACACTCACCCTCTTAGCCCTCATCTGGAGGGCATGGCTCCGAGGCACCCTCTCTGATCCACTGCCAGGCCAATGGCTTCTAGTGGAAAAGGACTATTTAATCACTTTATTCTAAGGAGCAACTTGGCTGGGCAGGATGGGGCATTTCTGCTGAGATGCTCCCAGGCTGATGAGCCAGCTCCAGCTGAGCTGTATTTTCAGCTTCCCAAATGTGCCAGACCAGGGAGAGATGAAACCCAGGTAGCAGCCTGTTTGTGATAACAGCCACCTTCCTCTGAGACCTGTCCTGCCTGGAAAACCTGACACTAAAGCTAATTAGATGACACCAAAACTAATTAGACATTGTCAGGAGGCTCTGGGTTGAGATGCTGAGCTGGGTCCCCAATTTGAAGTGCTACTTTCACTCATGCAGACTCCAAGCAGCACCTGTAGTTGGGTTTTCAGATGAAAGCCCAGGGAGATGGGTACCAAAATACCCCCCAGGAGCCAGGGTACAACAGCCTGCAGAGCCTCACCTGGAGTGAAGCAGCTGCACTGTCAACAGGCAAGAATTCATCCAGCATCTATAGATAGACCCAGCAATATGCTTGGTTTCCAGGCTACATTATTAAGACTTTTAAACATAATAGTTTCTTATTTTTGTCTGCCTTTTTTTTTTTCCTTTTTTTTTCCTTTTTTTTTTTTTTTTCTTGCTGGAGCTTAGCAGTTTGCTCTCTTTGAGGGATTTTTATGCTCGTGTGTTTTCTAACCTAAGGCAGGCTGCTCGAGTTCTTCAGCTCAGACCCAGTGAGCTCTGGGGGCTTTGTGCCTGGTGCCACTTGTGCACATCCTTCTGTGGGTTGGACCCGTTGGGACTCTGTTTTTAATTTGGCATTGTTATTCTGCTGAGGTTTTTTTTATAGCTTCATCTGTGTATATTGTGTACTAAATTATTGTTCTTCCCATGGAAACTCACCGTGGATTTTGCTGAGCCCTGGGAGCGTGGGCTGTTGTTCAGAGGGAGGTTAAGGCTGTTGCCCAGGTACTTGGCAGCAAGTGATAACAAAAAGCCATCAGATGGGGTTCTGGGGAAGGCAGCAGCACAGCCAGTGTGAGGGCTGATCCACCCTGGGCACCTCTGCATCCTCCAGCAGCCCTTTGGCTCATCAGTGGGGCTGGGCACCAGAAGGGATGGTAATTAAAGATTTACTGGAAAGGAGGAGGTCTCAAAAGGATGCTTGGAAGTTGGCTTTGTCACATGAGGGGCCCCTTCTCCTGCACAGGACCGATAACATTTGAAACCCATCAGCAGGGGGGTTAGAGTGGCACTGACAATAGCCAGCTTTAAGCCCTGGCTGCCTGTGCCAGCAGTGAGATAGTCGGGGGGTATCTGTCTGTAGCTCTGCTTTCTTAAAGCCCCTGAATGTCTGGGCTGATAATGCTGCCTGTCTGGGGGCAGGGGAGGGCAGAGCTCCCTCCTGGCAGCCCGAGCTGGGGCTGGCAGTGTTGTCTCCTCCAGCATACTTGCCCTTGCTGCCTCTTAAGGGAGATGGGCATGAGCCCTGCTCCCCCTCCCTGCACAAATCGGGCTGGAGTTAGATGAAAGTCATGGCAGGAGTTTCAGCTTAACCCAGAAACTTGAGCTGCAGGCAGGTGGTTAACAGAGCTGTGCTGAGGGCCAGCAGGAGGAGCATCCTGATGCTCCATCCTCCCGTGCTGTCCATGGCTCCAGCACCAGGTTCCTGGTATCCCTCTGGTCTCTTTTTTTTCACCATAGCTTACTAAGGCATTTGGGGACAAACCCATTGTTTCAAAATGTCCTTCGGGTCAGAGGGGGGGTTATTTGTAATTAAAAGGGTGTCTGCAAGCTGGCTGCCCGCAGGGCACTGAGAGCAGATCTCCTAAATCCAACCTCAGCTCGCCACTGCCTTTAAACCCCATCAAATGCTGCCTATCAGGGGACATTTAAGGAAACCTTTTAGTCAATATTGCCTTGAGAAATTCTCTACTTAAGAGCCTTAATGCCTTATCATCTGCAGTGTGTACTATAGGGCAACACAGACCGGGAGGCAGAGAGAAATCCTCAAACTCTTTCATCTTGTGGATGAGTAGTGGGGAGGATGAAAAACCAAACTGCTGCCGGTTGGAAAAGTAAATGACTTCTCCCCAGGGGGAGAGAAGTAGGAGTTTTGAGTGCTGCTATTCTCCTCAACGTGCTGTGCTTTCCCAGAGAGAAGTGGATTTGGTAATGAGGAGGACCAGGGACCTCGAGTGCTTTGTAACTAAACTTTGGACAGGGGGGAGATGTGCTTGGGGGTGGAGGATGTGGCAGCACCTTCATCCTCTGGGCTCTGGTATGGGAGCACATTGGATGCTCATATTCCTACTATGTGGCCAGCACTTGAGGCCTGAGCTGTTGCTAAGAGCAGCCTCAAAGCCAGAGTGCTGGTGGGGCTCCTGTGCTGCCCACCACACCAGGCTTCCTCGCATCATTTTTATCCCCCTTTTGCTTTTCAAAGCTCCCAAGTGTGGGTTTCTCCAGCCTGTTTTCAGCCCCACTGGTCTGGGGGGCATGGACTGAAACCCCAGAGCTGGCAGGAGGTGGAGGGATGATCCTGGGGACATGCACATCTTTTATGTCTCACTCCTTCCTGGCAATGGATATTCCCCTGGGGGGCTGCCTCTGAGCCCTAGGTGGGAATCCTTTCTTCTGCTGTTGATATGC
>VYZU01025438.1:0-10625 GCA_013401355.1 Ceyx cyanopectus | reverse complement strand
CAAATGCTGGCAGTTCTGGGGACATCTGAACGCTGGGGGAGATTGGTTGCCTACTGGTAAGTTGTTGAAAAGATCCATCTGAGTTAGCTAAGTGCTTTACTGAAGTGTTAATTTATAAGTTAAATGCCAAGTAAGCCGTAGAGAGATGCACGTCTCAGTAGGTTGTGGAAGGACTGTGACTGGAGGAGGGACGTGCTAGACATTTTCATGATTATTTTACCATCTGGAAAACCTCCCACGTCCCTCCTATTTCCTTGTTTCTGTTCATGCAGAGCAGAAAAACTGTTACTCATCACTGTTTTTATCATTCTTGAGATTAGGGGTCCCTGTTCCTGCTCCTCCTCCATGGGGTTTCTCTAAGCAGCAGATCCCCTGTTGGGGAAGGGGCTGAAGGAACTAGCAGGAGCGTTGTAGCTGTGCTGGTGTGAGCACAGCAGCCTGTGCACCCCAGAGCCCTGGGACCAAGTGCTGGTGCATTTCACTGGCTCCAGGCTGCTGATCTAAACAGATCCCAGCAGCCGATCCAGGAGGAATCCAGGGAATGAAGGCTGATCATGAATGTTCTTAGTTCATGACACATCTGGGCACATAATTAACAGCTATTGACAACAAATGGCTACTTGGTTTAGCAAGAAAGCTGAACTTCTTGGATTTCCTGTAGGATGTAACCACAGGAAATTAATTTGGCGCTTTCTGATGACATCATCTTGACCACAGAGCTTCCTCTGAACAAAAAGCTGTTTTTCTTGGCCTCCTGTGCAGACATTTTTATAATGCAAATGTTATAAAGTTGCTTTAGTACTGATGTGAATTCCACCAGAAGGGAATTTGGTGTGTGACTGTAGTGAGGTAATTGTTTTACCTCCAGCTGTACAGGGCCGGTGTAGAAGGTAAGAAGTGCCCCTTTGTTCGGGATACTGCTACCCTCAGATGGAGCTCTGGGTTCTGAGCCTGCTGAAGCAAATGTTTGTACCAGGGGCTTCTCTGGGCTGTGTTACTCATAACCCAGGAAGGAGTTTCATCGGGTCTGGCTGTAGGGTTCAGGTCTGTCCTCTCCCACACAAGCCTGGGGAGGGGAAATCAGCTGAGTGGGGAATTGGGGTGGGCTGACCATGGCAAACACTCCTCTCTCCCTGGCACAGGGACTCTGTGCAGCTCCTGTTACAAGCACCACATCGTACTGAGCACAGTCTGTATGTCTGTCTTGGCCTGCATGTCTAGGGAGGTCATCTGTCTGCAGTCACAGAGCAGGGAGAAGTTCAGGCTGTGTGGTGACACTTGTGCCCAGAGACAGGATGGAGCAGAAGTGGCTGGGAATTGGCATAGCTCCAGTGTCTCCAAGAGACACCTTGGGTACTGAATGTTCCTGTGGGTTTGGTCTATGCAGGTGAGTGAGCAGACTGGCTCTTAGCAAGGCACTGCAGTGTGCACCATGGAGTAGCTGTCTCGAGGGGCATTTCAGTGCTCTCCATCACAGTTAAGTGGTGGTTGCATTTTCTGACTAGCTGAAGTGTCAGGTCAAGAAAGTCAGATGAGCTAATTAGGATGCCACCCTGAAAAGGATGAGAAGTGAGGTGCAGTAGAGAGGAGGGCAGGCAGGACCATCTAGGAGGACAGTTGCCTCTCTTCTGCTGGAGGTGAGCACAGGAGTTAATCTCTGAGCCTGGGTCTGGTTTGGCAGTCTGTCATCTCTGAAGAGTGGGCAGAGCAGGTTTCATCGTGGGCTGTCCTGGCCTGCTGCAGACCCCAGAAATGTGCTCGAGAATCCCCCTGAAGCCTGGGCTGCTGCTCTTACAATGATGTCTCCTGTACTGGCTGAGCGGAGGCTGATGTGGATGTACTGTTGTACATGCTTCAGTTGTGCCACTGGTGTCAGGGTGGGCACCACTGAACTCTGTCTTCATGGCTCTGGGCAGCCAGCAAGGGACTGTGTCCCTTCCAGAGCATGTCATCTGGGAAAGTACTGCCTGAGGGATTGTTCTGAAGCTGTGAGGACTGACAAGCAGAAATGGAGAGGGAGAGGAAAGCTGTGTAGTCCCTCCTCAGGTTGTGTCCAAACCCTCACAGAGGCTGTGCTTGAATCCTCTCATGCAGAGGCCACTGATACCACAGGGACTCTGCACCATAATCTCTCTCCTGGGCTGTCAGACGCCTTCTATTACAGCCCTGCACTCAGAAATAGCAGGGCAGTCAAAGTCATAAACTCACCATCATGAAATGAATGCTTGTGTGAGAGTGCACTGCCAGCACTGAGCTTCTGGGCAGGGCAGTGTTGCCAGAAAGCCACTGGGTGCTGGCAGCTCCTGTCTGCTGGCTGCCCAGCACCTTTGGAGCTGAACTGGCCTTTCCTTGCAGATGCAGCTGCCCCCTTCCCAGGCAGGAACGAAGGGAAGCTGTTGGGTGAGGAGGAGGATTGGTTGCTCCCATGCCCTCTTGTCACTGACCATTTGTTTCTGTGGCTGCTGCTCTTGCATATCTCCACGAGCATCTGTGGCTCCAAGAACCATCTGCAGCAGGTGGGACTAAGGCACTCAATTAATTGTCTTGAGATGCTTTTCAAGACCAATTTCAAGTGTGAGGCAGAGTCCATGTTTGCAGCCTCAGCAGTATTGTGCAGAAGGGTTGACTCTGGGAAGATGCATGGTGAAGATGATGAGAAGTGGGTGGTTGAGTGGCAGAGAAGATGGGTCTTTATAAACAGACTCTTGTGGGCTTTCTGTGTCATCTTGCTCTTGCCTGTCTGTGAAGGTTCCCGTGTGGAAGCAGAAGCATCAGAATGCAAAAGTTCCAGAACCATGGGCTCGAGGCCCAGGACACTCAAGGAGCCAGTGAGTGCTGCATTTGCTAGTGCAGAATGGGCACTGCCAGGGGGCACCTTTGCTGGCAGCAGAGGATGTCAGGGTGGAAGGCTGTCAGGAATAACCAGCTGCTGTGCCTCCCTGGAGGAGGAGTGTTAGTGAAGTATGATTGCTGTGACAGCCATAATCAGTGTCTGGATTCAGTGGGGAATTTGCAGATTCTGCAACTGTCTGAGCACACTTTGTGTGAGCCCAGCCACGGTGGTTATTTGGGTTTGCAGCTCTAGTCGTTTTTCCCAGCCCCCTTTAGAGAGGCCTGAGCCAGCAGTGAAGCACAGCAGAAAGCTCCTACATTTTGTAAAATACAGCTACTTACTGTCAGGCTCTGCAAGTCAGAGATCAAATTTCACTTTCTTATTTCCAGAAGGAGATGCAGAAGGGAAGATAGATCATTCCTTTCTACTGAAATCTGTAAATTCTGTAAAGCCAAGGTTTTCTGCCCTTTCCTGAAGGGAAGGGGAAATTCTTTCCAGGTGTCCTTCCTGCCGTGCTTTGTCTGTACAAGCCACATCTTCAGCACACAGCAAAGCAGAGAGCATTTTCCTTTTGCCTGAACTCCTTCTGTGCATTTTGGTACAGGGCAAAATAATACCTTTTTTTCATGTTCCTTGCCAGTCATAGTGATATCTGTTCTGCTGGGTTAGGTGAGGAAATAGACTGCAACACAGGCTGAGTTAGAAGTGTCCTTCACAAGGGGCTGTCTTCATTCTTCCTAAAACATGACCTGTGTGGCCTCCAGCAAGCCCAGGACCTCATCTGCAGCACTGTGAGATGCCCTGCTGGGGGGTGGGTGTGAGAAGGCCAGGCTGCTGCCCATGTAAACTGCTCACCATAAGCTGAATGGCCCCAGGAAGACACGGGATGGTATCAGGTCTGGTTCCAGCTGAGCAAGGCTGTGTGCCCCTGGCTGAACCTCCTCCTAAAGGAATGGCAGGAGAGCTCATCTGAACCATGGTGCCTCCCTGGCCACTTGCCCACACCCCTTCTAGCCCAGAGTGGTGTCTGTGTCTGGACTGTGCTGGCAGCCACAGGGCTCCTGTCAGAGATGAGGTCACAACTGTTGGTGCTTCTCTTGTGAGGGTCCCCATGCTTGTGCCACAGGTGTGTCTGGAAGTGTGAATCCCTCCCCTGCAGAAACCATGGCAGGGCACATCAGCACAGAGTGAGATCATCACAGCACGTGCAGCTTTAGCTATGGGTTACCTACATCCAGAGACCTTCCACCGCTGCAGGGACGTGCCCCAGGTTCGTGCTGCTGCAGCCAGTCCCTGAGGTGCAGATGGAGTCAGTGAGCACAGCTTCTCCTCACCACAGTGCCCGTGCCAGGCCCCTTGTCCAGGCTGCCAGCACGTGTCTGTGCTGCAGCCCCTTGGAGCACAGCCCTCAGCTCTTCGCAGGCTGCTCCACGGGGAGCTCAGCTGTGAGCAGCTTTCCCAGTCCCACTGCAGACACTTGGCCCCCGAGAGAGGAGCTGTGCCCTGCCTTTGGATCTGCCTCCTCCCTCCGTGCAGCCTCAGCTGGTGACCTGCAGTGTGTCAGCCCAGGAGAGCTCTCTGGCTGCTAAGGGTACATGTGGTGAGCAGGAACTGTTCAGACTGCTGATGAGGTTCTGGAAAAAGTAATTTTTTTTTACTTTGGTAACAGCTTTAATGCCTGTACCAGAGCAAGCAGAAGTGCCTGTTTCTGAGCTGCCATGTGTGTTCAGGAGGCAAGGAATGGTTTTTCTGTGGTGTGGATCTTACCTGCTGCCAGAACCCCTTCTGCTGGCATGCTGTTGGTCCCCTGGGTGCACAGCTGGGTGTCCCTTGGGTGCTGCCCCTGTCTCTGCAGAATGGAGCTGTGCAGGGGTTACCATCTGTGCAGGGATCCTTTCCACTCCATTCAGCTGCGTTTCAGGGGTTTTAAAGCAGTTCTCACAGGGCCAACTTTGTCTCTTCCACTGAAAAATCTGTAGTGATCATCACCGGGTCACTTGCTTCTTTATTTGTGCTTCATTATCTTTAGTCTCAGATGGATGCTGAGGATCAAATTAGTTCATTAACTGCAGCTTGAGGGAGCCCAGGGCAGCTTCTCTGCCAGTGGCACTGTGTGGGATGGGGCCATATGAAGAGTGGTCAGGCCCTGGGGCTGCCAGCCCTCTCTGAAAGGAATCAAATAACTGTGCTTGTTAGATATTCAGATTCTTATGTTTGCAAATATTCTGGAAGATGGATATAAATACCTCTCAAATGAGAAGTGGAAAGAGTCTTTAGGCTAAAGCCATTTGTCATGCATGAAAGCATTGACTAAGATGGCAGAAACTGCCTGTGGAAAGCAGGGAAGTGGCACTTGCTGTCGTAAGCAGCAGAGCTTTGCAGAAAAGGAGCAGAGAAGGTATTTGTTTCTCTGCTTTTCTATTCTCTGTTCCTCTTCCTCTTCTGTAGTAAAGCCCCTGCTTCCTAATTTATTACATGGTTGTCTGCCAGAAGTGGATTATCTGCTGCCTGCAGCAACACAAAGAGGAAGAGCTAAGAGGAGAATAAACCTTTTCCTCACAGCTTCATCACATCTGACTGCAGTTCCAGAGCTAAGGAGCAGGCTGAGGAGTGCTTTGCTAATTGATAATCTATATTAGTGGTTAATGCAGCCACTGCTAATAGATGTGCAGGAATGACAACTTTAGGATGTGACCACTGCTATTAAACACAAATAGCTTTCCCTTCTTGAGCTCTTTCAAGAGAAGAGATTGGAAGTGACATGAAGGCTTATGTGAAGAAATTAGTGTCTCTCTGTTACTAATGTCACAAGAATGCCAGAGACTACAGCCCATTGCACGAGCACCCTATGTATGTTGCAGAGATGGTAACTTTGCAGAAATGTCCTCCTGTTCTTGTGTCAAAAAAACCCCAGTAACTTACAGAACAGATCAAGCAGTGAGAAGATAAATGGGTGACTGTGGTACATCTATATTCATTAACATTTTTAGTGCATGAGGTTACTTCTTCACTCTTGTTTCTCCATTATGGCTTCTGTTTTTCTATGGGGTTCTTTCAGGAGATCCTTTGAGTCCTGGAGGTACTTTCAAGAAATTGAAACAAGCTGTTTTTTGATTCAGCCTCTGCGTGAGAAACAGCTTTCCAAATCCCATGACACTTTAAACAGGATTTACAAACAACAGAATGGTTGATCAGGCTGCTAACCACTCAAGCAAAAGACTGCTCCCAACCTCTGCTTTCCAGAGAGCTGAGACCAGTGTCAGTTCCTAGGAACTCAGTGGGAAATCACCTGCAAAAAGCAGAAACTGGTAAGAAAATCAGGCCCTTGCAGTTCATGGGCTGGATACTTGCAGAAGGAAAGACTCATTTTTCCTTTGAAAGCTGTGTGATCTGAGCCCTTGTGTGCAGCCTGGCATCACAGAGCCTCTTGCAGGATGAGTTTGCTTGCTTCACCAGGAGACCAGCACTAACACTTGCCTGGCTTTTTGAGGAGGCATCTGCAGCTCCTGGTCCGTATTCTCTGGAATCATTGCTGGTTTTGTACAGAGTTGTATAGAACTGAAACCTTTGTGTTGGCCACTGGCGAGGGGGACTGACTGAGCAGACCAGGGTAGCACAGGGAGGCTGCTGAAGAGGGGCTGTGAAGCAGCCAGCAGAGTTAGGTGAGGGAGGGAGAAATTGGTTTTCCAGATTTCCTAACAGGACAGAAGCTGGACTTCTTCCCCCTACTGCCTTGAAGTTTCAGGTTCTGCAGGTGTTGTGATTTCAGCTTAACAAGAACTTACGAGAGCTGGACTCTGTGGAGTGTCTTCCTGGACACTTGAGCATTGTTCAGTCCACGTGTCTGTCCAGCCCAGGTGTTTGGCTGTGTTGCTGGGCATAGAGTTACAGACACACACTTCCTTGATCATACTGTTCCTGTGTGTACTCAGCCTTCTAGCAGCTGGTCTTTGAGGGGCCTCTTGATTAACCCCTGGGACAGCCTGCCCTGTGGTGGAGGTGTTACCTCCAAGGCTCTGAGGAGGGGCAGCGCAGTCCTCTGCTTGGTCAGGGAGCTGGGCACAGCTCCTCATGCCTTGGAGGAAGACTGAGTTCTGATAGGAAAACACTTGCCATTTGAGCTTATTTGAGGATTTGGGGTTTTCCAGGGCATTAGCACTTCATTACACCTCAGACTGAATGACCTGTGTGGCTGAGAGGATGAGCTCAGGGAGGGGAGCAGCTATAGTGCTTGAGCATCAAGTATTTGGATTAGTATAAGAAAGAATAAATTCTTTGCCTTTCTCTTTCTGTATTTAGCAGCTCTTTTAGGGAAAGTGATCTTGACTGGATTCATACAGGTCTGTCCAGTTCAAACACGACAGGATTAAGCAGAACAAAGGGAATCTGACCAGTGCAGGAAATTTGGGAATGCACTAGAAGGCCGTGTGCTTTGTTTTGTTTGGACTTGGGACTCAGAAGGGAAATGTAATACTTCCTGAGGATCTCCTTTAAATGTCCCCACTTGACCTCCACAGCACATGGATTTCAGCTGAAAGAAACAGTCTTCTGGTTTCAGTTACCTCTGCCAGTGTCTGCTGAGGCCAGAGCTCTGCTGCCCTACCTGGGGCAGACCAGAAGGAGCAGGAGGTGTCTGCAGGGCAGCAGTGCTCTTCAGCTTTCAGACGCCCACCCCACACAAAGCCTTCCCATGCTGGTTTCCAGAGAAGCAGTGCCCAGCTTTACAAGCAGGAGTGGGTGGCAGGCCCAGGCCAGTACACACTTGGGGAGCTGGGGAGAAGCTCTTTGCCTGCACAGAGCTGCTCTGGGTTCTCAGATCCAAGTCTGTAATGTGGTTATTCTTCCAGCACTGACTGACCAGGGTATGAGTCACTCCCCAGGGTCACCACCTCAGAGAGGCTTGTGGTTTTAAGTAAGGGATTCTTTTCTTACCTCATTGCTAAAAATGTCCAGTCAGCCATCCTCCCTAAAGTGATTTCACACAGGAGCCTTTCAGGCTGTGTCCAGAAAGCTGCCCAGCTTTGGATACTTGAGATAGTTATGTGAGCCCCAGGTGATGCTTAGACTTGATGCTAAGGTCTGCTCTGTAGCACTCCTGGGCTGGTGTGCTGTGTGTGACTTGCTTCTCTTTGTGGTGTGAGAATTCAGGACTTCAGAGCCCACCCAGGAAAGCAGCTCCTGGGGGTCTGGCCTCTTCACAGTGAGTGGTGTGTGCTGTTTGCACAGCCAACGTGGACAGCCCTTGCAGTGTGACAGCCACTTTCACTCCTAGGAAATAGGTATTGGTGTAGACTAGTTGCAGTTGTTTCTTTCCAGCAAAACCCTACTGACCTGGTCAAAAATATTTGTGGTTCTATGTGGGGAATGACTCGGGTTTGGTCTTGTGAGGTTTCAAGGCAGAACTGCACACCAAGCTCATAAACAATAATGCAGGAGATTGAGTAAATGGATTTTCCACTGGTGCAGTTACCCACATTAGCAGAGATCTCCATGTTAGCAGGTGCAAGTGTTCCCTTTAAAGCCTTTGTTTCCAGAGAGATGACCCGCTGAACATGACAGGCAAGCCATGGTGCTGCTCAGGTTTGCCTGGATAATTGTCAAGATTCTTTTGCCATGAAGCAGGAAGAAGGATCAGTCCTCTAGACCATGGCATTTGAGAGGGGGCACAGCCCATGTCAGATCTGTCATGAGCAGCAAGCCTATCTGCAGAGATATGGATTTAATGCATTAATCAAGAGGGGACTGGAGCTATCTCTTCCTGCTGCTGAGATTTTTTCTATCGTGTCATTAATTCCTGGTTATTCCCCTTCAATTAGCAGTAGTTACGAAGCTTCTTCCAGACATCTGTTCCCTGGCTTTGGCCTCTGGGGTTTGCTTTTCAGTAGTTCCTATGTAAAAGACTGAGACCTTCAACAGATAAATTGGAATTATCAGGAATAATGATTCCAGTGTATTTTTTTCTCCAGGGAGTAGTTACTTAAAAGCAAATGTGGCATTTTTTTCTGTGTACAGATAATGTGCAGGAGGAGAATGGTTCCTGCTGCTTCCTTTTGTATTTTCAAGAGCATGCCACTCAAAGGGCCAAGCTGGATGAGGTCCTGGCACATCAGCCTTGCCTTGAGGGAGGAGGGAAGGGCAACCTTGAATGTCAGTGGGGCACCCACTGTGTCTGGGTGTGAAACTTGGATCAGTGCATAACTCAGTAGATCTCCCAAGCCCATTGATGGAATACAGCTGGATTCTGAGGAAATGGTAAAGAGGCTTAATGGAAGGGGGGGGGAAAGTCCAATTTACAGCCACTGGATCTCTTTGATAGGTCCTACCAGTACTTGTCCTGTCAGTCTGCTGCTGCTGTCCTGCCTGTGTGCAGTGGTTGTGTAGCCCACACCTGGCAGACAAAGAGCTTAGATGGTTGGGCAGGGTTGCATTGCTGTGAGTCTCACACAGCGAGGATACAGTGATGCTCTTCCTGGTGGAGCCAGCAGCACTCACCTTGTTAACTTTAGACACAGTCTTCCCATGTGTGTGTGTGTGTGTGTGTGTTTAGAAGCAATCTGTTGAAGCTCCTTCCCCCCACCACCCCCAAAACACGCCCCGTGAACCAGGAAGCCTTTCTGTATTCAAGAGCCAAGGTCTGGTTCCCGAGAGCAGCATCCTGCTGCCTGTCCTAGCACAGATGTTAGGAATATGCATGGCTGAGCTTCTGGAAGCAGCTCCACTGCATCCCGTGGGACCAGGCACTGCTGTTACCCCGTGCCCAGAGGGAGAATGGAAGTGGAGAGAGCAGCATGCAAGAGCATGCTGCAGACAGGCTTTGAATTTCACAGATCCTTGCTCCATGCCAATTGTTTCCCTAGGTTGGCTGTAAAAGCTCAATCTGTGATCAATTCTAATTGGTGTCTGTGTTTGAGGATTAATGCTACATTACAGTGAGATTGATATCAGAACAGAGCAGGCTTTTACCTTGCCCGTTTTACATGCCCAGTGTCTTCTCATTTGAGACTACACAATGACTTAAAGAATTGTTTAAATGTAGCATAATTGGAAATGACTGTTCTCTGGCAAGGGTGAGATATCTGAGAAATGCATCTCTCCAAGTCACCAGGTCCCTATTAGGTGTCATTCTCTGAGACACATCTGCTTAACATCAGACTCTTTACCTTATTCAGCTGAAAAACCAAAGCTGGCTGTTGCTCCCAAGAAAAGGAGAGCAATTAGGAATCTTTTTCAGAGCTCCCTTCTGTGCCTCAGCTCAGTGGCAGAAGAATCTGCTTTCTATTAAAGTGATAAATAGCATAATTGGAGGTGTAAGTAACCCCCACTGCAAAATTTGTCTTTGTCAGATAAATAAAGCATTGATTTTCTTTGTTTGCTGATGCAAACCCCCACTGGTATGAAGCTGAAGTCTCCCATCAGCCTGCTACCAGGCAGAGGTTTGTGCTGGCACGGTTGGAGCCTGTCTCAGGTGCCTGTCTCAGGTGCCTCAGTGACCTTGTCCTCTCACTGCAAGGTTTCACTGCTGCCAGTGCCCGTGGGACACCCTTGCCCCGCTGGCCTGGTGGGAGCTGCTTGCTGCTTCTGGCAGATCCTATTATGTGGAGGATTTTATTAAGTATACAGTGATGAATTTATCTTCTGGAATCCTATTACTAAGCCCCTGAAGTGAGTCATTGGTGTCCCCCAGCAGATGTAATCACCAAATTGTTCCTAAACACCACGTTAATGTCAAGCTCCAAGTCTTTCCACTGATTGCCCCCATGAGCACATAAAGAGTATGGATAGTTATCTTGCA
>VYZU01025396.1:0-15431 GCA_013401355.1 Ceyx cyanopectus | reverse complement strand
AATAGAGTGAGTGAAATAATGGTCTTAGTCAAGGAAAGAATATTTAAGCTTAAATTGTTATTAACGCTTTTCAGGACTCTGAAATGCAAGTTAAAATTCTGTGGAGAACTAGTGGAAGAAATTTGTTGGTTTTTTGTTCTTTAAAAACGAACAACAAAAACACACAAATATATGTTCATTGGTAGTCTGTCTTAAAAAGGACTCTTGGGAGTAAAGAAACATCTGGAGTTGGCAACTGGAATTTCTAAACCATCAACATCCATGAAGCTCATACAATTATGAGCTTCTGCAGTTTCTCCTCAAGCAAGTAGCCAGGTGAAGGCAACCAAACTACCCACCCAAGTGTAGTCAGCACATGAATCCACACCCAAGTTTCTCTCAAAGTGAGGAAAGGTGCAGAATGTGGCCCTGAGTGAGCTGCACCCAGGCAGATAAAAGATGCTGTTGCTGATTGATTTGGGGGGCAATTTGGGACTTCATTCTGCTCCACAGGCAGAACACATCTCCTTTGATAGGATGCTAAAGCACTTGGTGGCCCCTGTGACCAGTTAATGGTCAGGATGGTTTGATAAATTATTAAATAACATGAGAAAAACATCAGCAATCGATAGATACACTCTTCCACCTATTAACATAGTAACTCTGTCTTCAAATCATGTGTTTTTTCACTATGATTATTACTGCTTTGTTAATAAAGCCTTTCAGTGTATGCCACAGTGGAGAAAATACCATCCACAGACTACTAAGGATCAGTAGGAAAAGGAGGGATAAGTGGACAGCAACTTAATAAAGTCTGCCATGAAAATCCGTAACTCCTTTTGTTGTCAGGTGCCAAGCAGAGCCTGGGTACAGCATCTGATTCCTGAGGTACCACTAGGGTGAAGTGACTCAGACCTGGGACAAGAAGAATGGGGTTTACAACCTGCTACTGCAGACAGAAAATTCAAATTATATTCAAATTTATAGTTCTGAGCACAACAGCTCATAGCAGTTTCACACTGGAAAGGCATTCATCATTTGGGATCCAGACACCGAGCAGATCAGGTTAGGGCAGGTAGGTGCTAACAGCAACACTCACCTGTTTTGCACACTCACTATGCAAACACTTCCCTAGAAACACACATTTGCAGGAATGAACCCCAAATATAGAGATTTCAAACATTTGCTCTGAAACAGAGAATATTTTTGCCTTTTTTTTTTTTTTGCTTAATCTGTTTTAATATCCTACTTTGAAGGGATAGTTAATCCAAACTTTCTAGTAGCCTTTTGTTAGAAGCCACCTAGGGGTATCATTCATCTCAGGGATGTAGGAGTGCCAGTCTCATTAAACCTAAGGGGAGTTACACCCATGGAAATGGTGGTGAATGGGAAGAGAATATCCCTTTAATTTGCATGATTCCTCCAGACACTGAATGAAGTTGTGCCATGTGCTGTAGCTCTGTGAGTCAGGGAGCAGTGAGCCCCTGATCTGCAGCATGGGGCTAGTTTGAGGGTGGCTGTTTTTACAGGGGGTGAGAGGACAATTTACAGTTCAAGTCTAAGTGCTCCACAGAGAGCAACATAGCTTCAAGTGCTCCAAGGCAAGGGGATTTAGTAACAGCAAACAGGAACCAGCAGTAATATCAATAGAAGATGCTAAGAAGCTACTCTAGAATGAAATACAGAAGAAAAGAAAGTTATTTTCAAAGATTTGAACCAAAATACAGCAGTGTCTGTCAATATGTTCAGGGCAGTGTAGGGAGGATGGAGCCAGACTCTGCTCAGGGCCATCCAGTGACAGGACAAGAGGCAATGGGAGTCAGTTGGAGCACAAGAGGTTGAGGGGAAACACAAGGAAAAACTTGTTCCCAGTGAGGGTGCCAGAGCCTGGCAGGGGCTGCCCAGGGAGGTTGTGGAGTCTCCTGCTCTGGAGACATTCCAGCCCCCCCTGGATCTGTTCCTGGGTGACTTGGTCTAGGTGCCCCTGCTCTGGCAGGGGGGTTGGACTAGATGATCTTCTAGCTCCCTTCCAACCCCTGACATGCTGTGACAGATCTTACAGCAGGGACAAATGTGACCAAGGATCACTCTGCTATCATGCCAGGCATCTACTCCCACCAGAGCCCTTCTGAGGGCAAGCAACACCTCCTCCTTCTCCTTACAGCAAGGAGAACTCACCAAGGCTCACTGGAATTGCCCAGAATTTGCTTTGGTTGAGCTGAAACCACAACTCAGCAGTGCTGGCTGACAGAACTGTGCAGCCTGCTCCCTGAAACAGAGCCATGGACCAACCCAACCTCCCTGCTTCCCAGCACAGGGCTCGGCAAATGAAACCCCGCTGTGCAGCAGCTACAACTACAGGGCCCAACAGAAGTGTAACTGCCCGCACTCTACAGCCTGCCTGCATCTACAAGGCATCCTTTCCAAGGCAGTAGTTTCCACCAAAAACAATTTAAACTACCCTTCACCCCAGGCAGCCAGTGTGCTGAGGGGTCTGCATACTGACAACACCCCCCCTTTGGCTGTACTGGTACTGCTGACACATCCCAGTATCCTGTTTACTCCTGGATGTGTGACTAATTGGGGTAATGGCTTCAAGATTCTACCTACAAATCCCTAAATTGTGCTTTAATTGATTTTCAATTAATTGAATGGTTTCTGGTAGCAGTCTTGAGATGCATTGCCTCTCTTCTGATCCATTGCCCACACTACTGTGGCTGCTCAGCCACTGAAGGACACACTCAGTGCCTGGTATCTCCTTGTCCCTAATCACACTTTCTAGCTCTGTTATTGCCATTATTGGTGAACTCTGATGTTTAAAAATTGATAGTTTCCTCCAAAGCAAATTAAGTCAGTCAAACCAATCAATAAGGGTAACTATATAACAAACCCAGTGGGACTGTGATGGAAATCTTTTTCCAGATGGAGTATTTATCATGTACAGACATTTCTTGTTTTGGAGTGATGTCATTTTGCAAGTTATTCTGTCCCATTCACCAGTTTTTAACCTCTAAAAAGTCAGTTTGTAGCTCTATACTGTCTACAGATGAGAGGGAAAAGCAGCTGTGGCAATGCAGAATATGGTTTTATCTTCACCCAGTTAACATGGCCAACATGTGCAACTTGCAAACACTAGTTGACAGTGTCACACTGTGTTCAGAGTAAAGACATTTTCAGCTTTTCAGCAGTTGACACCACTGGCTTGACCTTTAGGGTGTTGAGGGAAGAATTAAATTCATAAATAGAAAAAAAAGAATGGTAAGTAAAGCTGCTTAATGGGCACCATGGTTATTCTCAGCCTGGGCAGGGAGACGAAGGGGGCTGAGAACCCACCAAACAAGCTGATGGGAGAGGTAAGGGAGAAATGGGGAAGGAAAAAAGATTTTGCAGGTTGAATGGAGGAATTTCAATTAAAACTGTCAATCTCCAGAGTTCTTTTTTTGAGACTGTGCTGAGATTAAATGCTTAATTTTTTAACTTATCTTTAGCTTTTTAAAAATTGTTATTATTACAGGACAAAAAAACCTGGAATTTTATCCCTGCAAAATCTGGCAGTTGTTCCCTTTCCCTTGTAAAATGGACAATAGGTTCCTTTGCCTCCTGTTCTGTGTGAACTACTGCAAAGATCCCACTCTGCAATTTCATCTCCACCCCTAACCATCAATGCACTATAATATTCAGAGTGTTTCACACAGCAGTTACTAGAGAAGAGCAGCATGCTCTGCAGTCTGAATTTCTGCCCCCTGAAAGCAGAATGGCACCCATGAAAAAGAAGAAAACTCCTCAGTAAACACATTACAAGCCAAACACAAACAGCACCAACACTTTTGGGAGAGAAAACCTAAATACAAAACGTTACACACCAAAATAAGCAAGAATAATCACAGCCAACAAACCCAGAGGGAGAGCAAATTATTTTGCTCATTCATTTCCATATTACTAGTTTTAACTCTAGTGAGAAAAAAAAAAAAATCACTCATGAGAAGAAATCTGGTGTAATGCCCCTCAGCCATATGGGATATATTAAGAAATACAGACAGAAAACTGTAGCACTGCACTTCTATTGCTATCTGACAACAGCCTGGCAGCTGAGAGGCACAAGAAAGCAAAGAAAGTAACTCTGCTTTTCATTCCTTTGCCTGAAGCTTCCTCCTTCTAGACAAAACACCATCCCAAACACACCAGAGCCCTTGCAGAGCAGAGAGAAGGCAAAGAAAACTCTGTACTAAGGGCAGGGACCCTCGTGGAAACCATCAGCCTATGGCAACAGCAAGCTGCTCTCTTCAAGGCTTTGTCCTCCAGAGAGCACCTCAGCACTCCATCCTTCAAGGCTAAGCTGCTGCAGTTTGGTGTCCAGGATAGGATGGTAAAACACTGTCCTGGGGGTGCTGCTCTGAAGTTGCTGTGGGGGTGGAGCAACAGTACCTGGCTGCACCCCCAGAGGAGTGCCTGCAGCCCCAGAGCTGTACCCCCAGAGCTCCATGGAGCTTAGCAAGCTGCACCCCCTCTGTGGCTGGTGCCCTGTGCACTTCTGGGGAAAGAAATGAAACCAGAAAATAATATTAAGAGCTGAAGCCTGGTCAGTGTGAGAGCAGATAATACCATGGGGTGGGTGAAAATTAATTGTGCTAGAGAAAGAGGGTGCAGGGAACCTCCACTGCATGACCTCCACCCTGCCCCCAGCCTTGCCAGGAAGAAGAAAGCTTCATCCAGGGCTCTGGCAGCATGAGGGCAAACCCAAGCAAATTATCACCTGTAAGAGGTCTGAGTTGCATTTCAGGATCTGGGACAGCAGCAGGAAAAAGCATTTGGGCTCCAGGCTGTGTGGTGCAGGGGGTGGATGGAGGAGAGCATCACATGTGCTGCTGCTGCTGGGGTTCTTTGAATGAGATGCTTGAATGGAATCCCAAAACTTGCTGGATTCTGTTTCCTGAATGAGCCCACCTCTGAGCAAACAACCCCACCCCTGAGCAAACCACCCCCACTGGGACTCTAGGAGAAATGTTCCAACACTTTAATGCAGTTTTAAAAAGGCTTTAAAAATACAATAAGTCAAAGTATCACCCCAGGGACTTGCAGTAGGGAGCAGCAGTCCCATTAACATATAAAGAGGCTAAAAAAAGATGAAGATCAAAACAGTGCTCTGCTTTTTGACCTGCTAATCTGCCCTTAACTAGAAAAATATCAGAAAGCTGCAGGCCTACAATGAAGATCCTCCATCCTTTACTGTTTTGCATGATGGAGTCAAGAGGAAAGTGTTCAGCACAAAGGGGGAAATTTTGATTTTCCATCTCTACGTCTCCACCACATTTTTTCTTGTTGATCCAGAACAGTGAAGGCAGAACACTAGTGATTACTAATTATGGTTGTAATTAATTTTGTATGCTCCATGTTTACAACACTCCCTGGTCTTTATTTTGCAGCTTATCTCAATGAATCACCCTATTTTACTTTGGAATCACTTCCATAATTAGTTTTCCATCTATTTTTCACATAAATATTGTCCAAAGCAGTATGTCAAAAGCTCAAGAGCTGCTGTTACTCTGCACATAGATGAACGTGGGATTTTGTTTTGGAGATACACAGGTTATTATTACTTACACAGGTGTATACAGAGCATAGATAGCTCTTTGGAAAATACATCTGAGCTTCAAAGAGATGCCCATATTTTGATAGTCTTGGAGAAATAACACTAATGGAAAGACAAAAGCCATGCAAAGTTAGCTTCTCACTTTTGAATCTTCCTTTTTAATTTATTCTTTCTTAAATAATACATTTTATTTTTTTTTAAATAGGAAATAAAGCATTTTATCCCACACAAACACACAGACTCTCACACTGTGTGACCTAAACCCAGATCTGTCTCACCCATACCAGCAGTTTAAACCACTTGAATTATCTTACCAAGCTTGCCATTGCAGAAATGACCTCTCTGAATAATTACACTCATGTGGGCATCCTCATATTAGCCCCAGCCCCCTAAGGCAGCTACTGATAAGAAGAGATGAAGTTGTAAACCTTCTGTAAGGACTGAGTAAACACTGGAGTGGTTAGTCCCTGATTACCCCCATGGGTATGGTCCAGACCCCTTCAACCTCCACTTTAGATGCTTAATGAGCCAGTTCTCTCACAGTAAATTATTCTGCTCCTTTGATAAGGAAAGATAGACTCCTCTAATGGGCCCCACAGATTGTTACCTATAATGTCCCATTCAGTTGCACAAACATTTCAAACACTGCCTGATAATAGGGATCACAGAGCAGAAAAATATTAATATATGCAAAAAAAAAGAGGTTAGTACAACTATTATCTATACTATAATATATACTTAGTATATACACTACTATTTCCAAGAAAATGATGGAAAGAAATCTTTTTCTTGCTAGCAGGCACCTTTTTATTTGTACTATCAAGGAAAAAAAGCCCAACAAAAGACTTGTTATGAATCACAGTATATAAGCCAAAATAAATAGCCAGTATTCACTGGAGATATAAAAAGATTAAAATATCTGAATGCTATAACTAATTCTAAGCACTCTTTACAAATGGCAATTTTCAGAGACCCACACTTGGTTGGGTTAAGAAAATCATACCAGGAGGGACAGTTACCTCAATAAATTTAATTTACTTCTGAAGAAGGAAAAATAAAGTATTACTGAAATATTGTTTAAAGAAGAACATTTAGTATGGGAAAAAAAGCTGAAGAGATGTCATGATGAATCTCAGTAGTGGTGGGTGAGGCAGGTTGGTTTTGAATCAGGAAGGTAACAAAAGATGTTATATTAGTATAGGAAAGTTGAAAATAACCTTCCAGACAAATACCCTATGAAACAAACAGATCTTTGCTGCTGAAGTGGCTTCCACTTTGGCTCATGACAATTGTCAATTCCCTTTGTTTCACTCCCATTATTTGAAAGACCTTGATGTTTTCAGTGTCATCTAAACATAACTGGCCTATGTTGTAATTAAACTTTGATCAAATTTTTAATGGGATCTCAGAGGAAAACAGTATTTGACTAACATGTATTATTCTGCATCTATTAATCAAGTGAATTCTTGTTGAACTGCCTGAATTTCACATAATAACTAATCTTCTCCATTGTTAATTAGCACAGCAGGAAAATGATGGAATCTGTTTTCACTGAAATGCACTTTTGTATCCAGAATATTCAGAACTTTTGATTTTCATTGTCAACTCTGATTCCCTTAGTTTCAGAATATCATTTTTAGCCTTTTTGGAGGCACTTTATTTAAAAATGCAGTATCCCTATATTCAAAAATAATCCCAAACAATAGCAAACCAAACACTCATGGTATGAACACGTGAATCAAGCCAGCTGTCCCTTAGAAATCATCATTAAATAGCACTGCTATTAATTAGTATTTTCAGCAGTAATCTTGGAGCAGATCTGAAGTCACCAACTATGACACCTTCTGAGCAACACCTTGGCCAAGAGGAAACAAATCCTGGGTCAGGATAAACACATGGAATGAGTTAAACAGTGTTTGGTAAACTGAGTCTACCTTAAAAACAGGGCCTAACAAAACCCCCCCCAGACCTGTAGGGACAAGGTTTGGAGGCTCCGAGAATACCTGTTGCTGGGGATCATGTTTTGAGAAGGAAGCTGAAAACTGCTGCAGTCTGGAGAAAAGTTAATCCACCTTGTAGCTTCTGCCTAGATAGAAAAATATCTTTACACTAAAAATTTAAGTGTTTAATCTCTACAGGTTATAATTATTGAAAATTAACAGTAACTTGATTTCAGTAGTTAAGTATCCTAACAAAGAAAATAGCCTCCAAGATAATCACAGAATAACAATGTNTGGCTCCATCCTCCCTACACTTTCAGACACACCATTAAAGGCATAGCAAGAACCAGCTCCTGGAGATCAAAGGTGACACTTTAAAATTAGAAATTAGGCAGCTTTTTAAACAGAGGATGATTGACAACTGGGGAAAAAAAAAGTATTCAGAGTGGATTTTTTTCCTCATGTAAAAAGTGTAAGGTCATGACTGAGGAGGAGAAAGCTCAACCCACACTAGTCAGACAATGAGCTACCCATGTGAAAACAAAGCCAACAGTGCCCTAGAATGCATCAGCTCAATTATTTCCAGTGAGGATGGGGGGAGTGTGAGTATGGTACTGGCAAAGCATTGCTAAGACATCACTGCAATTACTGTGAGCAATTATGAATGCTTGTGTTCCAGGAAGATGAAGTGAGGCTGGAGCAGCTGCAAGAGGGACTACCAGGATGAGGAGAAGAATGTAAAATGTGGCAGAAAAGAGAGGAAAAGTTTGTCTGTTTAGAGAGAGGAGGACTGCTCCTGCTCAATACAATGGGGCTCTAAAGGAGCTGTTGCAGCCAAAGGATGATCATGGTGTAAGAACAAAGGGTGGAAACTGGACTTGAATACATTTACTGTAATTTAGATCCTTTTTAATCACTAGGCAAACGAAGCATTAAAACAATTTTGCAGCAGGAATTTGGGCCATCAATGACTGTAACTAGCTTGAAGGCAGAGCTTAGCTCCACAGATACTCCATCTGCAACATAATTGTGATGGGTCCCGCAGCAGTGGGGACCAGAGGTGAGCTGAAAGGTCCCCTCCTGAGGAGGCTTCACCAGCACCAGACATCAAATCAGCCCAGGCACCCCCAGGTTCCAGGACTGCTGAAACCAGCACCAAGCTTAAACAGCAATCAAGCCCTGACATCACTATCTAACTTTTTTTTCTCTTAAAGAAAATTTTATCTTCTTCGAAGTGGCAGTTTGCAGGCTCTCTAGTGTTGCCAGAAATTCACTTTTAGAAACTTGCACTAGTCATTAATTTATTTTATCAAAACAAACTTCAAACTGTACTGAAAATGCCATGGTTAAATAGACTTGTACCAAGACCAGGCTGCCAAAAATAAGAATAACCTGGAAATTAAATATTCACTGTTTTTTGTACTTCACATGAGTAGGAAGCACTGCTTCAGCCACAAAAAGATTAATATTTATTAACAGTGGTCCAACTTAAAGTTGTCTGACTCAAATGTTGCTGCAGGTCCCTTTCTTGTTGCATATGAAGTGGTAAAGCAGAGCTTACATTTAACAACAATCTACCTGATGATGTGATCATATCTTTTCCTCTCAAACCCCCATTTCTTTTTTAAAAACCAGTAATTTCTTTACATTGGCTTCCTGAAACCTTTCAGGTTTATTTTTTGTCCTCCAGCCACAAAAAAATAGAAAATCTGCTTATAAGAACTCTAAAAAATATTCTAATCAAGGGAAAACAGCTTAAACAACTTACAGTTTCCTACCATGCTGTCAGTTTTTCCTTTCTTAAATTCCATGGCTGCTGTAATTACATTGATAGTTTCTCACTGTTATTCTGAAAACTGTAAAAATATATTTAAGAGAAACATTTGAAGAAATAAACTGGGGAGAAAAAAAAAAAGATTCTGATTTTACATTAAAGGGCAAGTTTCACTGTGTTTAGAATTATTACTAACTTTTTGTGCAATTAGGTATTTTGTTCATGTAACTTGTGGAATTCATAAAAGCATGTCTGCGATCATTTCCCCTGAAAATATCCACTTGACTTTATCCCATTTTTTCAGTTCCAGTATTCATTCTTTTGCTCTGGTGCAAATACTTGCCTTCAAGATGGTTTGTGACAGAGGGAATAAAATATATTTTCTTTTACTAATAAAACAAGAAGGAAAATTTTTGTCAATTAAAGACAAGGTGCTAGATAGTGATTCCTGAAGGAGAGCCCTAGTTGAGTAAGCTCTTAACTTGTCTTCATATACTGGTGGGATTTTTAAAATAACTTACATTGGGTTTTTTTGAGCTAATTATATTTAATTTCCTTCATTTATAAAGAAATATCAAGGATAAGCAAAGAAATCTCAAAATAAAATAATAGGTAGGACTCAAGAAGCTGGACCCTTTCATAACTGGCTGGCAGATGCTGCTGTTGGAAATTACAAATTAATTCCATTCAAAATTCAATGCTTTCCAAGTCATTCACTAGAGACTGGAATTCAGCCTGTAAACACACATGGGAAACCATCAAATGGGAGGCAATAAAACAACCCCTGAAAAGCCACTTGTCCTGGTGAGACTTTTCTACACCAGCTTTGGAGAAAAAGCACTTGAGGTTTTGCAATAGCACGGATTCCACAGCCAGCTTAAAACCAGATTGTGTGAACAGCAACCTTTCCTCCTCCTCCTTACTCCATGCCAGCAAGGTGACAGTAGAATTTCACTTAAATAAATTTACTTTATATATATGTATATAAAGTTACTTCCTTTAATTTTAAACCCAGAGCTGCACTTCAACTCTTCCCAAGGCTGAAGCATGAAGTGGTTTGTTACCAGAACATGACTATCCTGAGTCTCTAAAGGAGAAAAGCCAAAGTGGGGCTCAGCTCCAGGCAGATGCCAGGGTATAGATGGGTGAATCTGATTCTAGACTGAACATAAGGGGACTGCAGCAGATATTCCTACTCTTAGATATGAGTGTTCATTCTGGCCCAGTTAACATTTAAAAATCTCTTTAGGATGATGTTTTTGCTTGGGGTTGTAATTAGGCAGTACCTACCTTCCTAAAGACAAGGATGAAAGGGAAGAGATCAGGAACTCATACAAGCTCCAACATTTTCTTTTGCAAATAGTTCCTCTTAGAAGACAAAATTCTGTATTTCCTTCTTAAGTGTAATAATCTGTATTTCAATGACTGCTTTACAACTCAAAGAAATATATGCTGGAACTATACCAAAATGCCCTAAATCATTTTTCATAAATATGCATTTTAAATCTCCATATTTTTTCCTGAGAAACATCAATGTTGTAAAGCTGTCACAGAAAAGAAAGTTAACCAGTTGGAGCTGACCTTACCTCAACTCTGGGGAAGGAATAGGAAGGGCTCTAACTGAAGTCAGTTTTCTTAGCATTTTACTTAAAGGACAAACACCACAGTCCATTTCTTCTGGATGTTTTATAAATCTCTGCTTTGGATATTAACTGAAGTAAATTTACCAGATGGAAGTCCTCTGCTACAGGCCAGAGGTACTATGTCACTTCTAATATTCTCAACCTACTTGAAGTAGACAGCTTTTGTCCTGTGGACTACTGTGCATTTCTAACAAACTTTATATATCTGTTATGATGACAGTTAAGATCTTTAAAGCTACTTTTCTAAGGAAAACCCCAATCAAATTCAAAATGCTTCGTACCCTATTAAATCAAAATCCTATGTAAGGATAAGTGTTCTACTTTGCAAGGTCCTTCAGTCTGTGAGCTGTGAACTACCTAAGAGATCATTAAATCTAAAGGGTTTTTTTCCATGATGAAATAAAAATCAGAAATAAAAGCACAAGTCCCCCTCCCTGCCTCCCTCAGAGCATGTCCTAAAGCACCCNACACCCCTGCTTCTCTTGGCAGCTCCTCTGGACACGTTGCAGCCCCTCAGGCTCTGTCCTGGCATGAGGGGCCCAGAGCTGAGCCCAGCACTGAGATGAGGCCTCCCCAGGCCCCAGCACAAGGGCCCCAGCCCTGCCCTGCTGCCGAGCCAGCCCAGGATCCCTTGGCCTTCTTGGCCCCTGGGCACCCCCTGGCTCATGCCCAGCCGGGTGGCACCAGCACCCCCAGGCCCTTTTCTGCTGGGCACTTTCCAGCCACTGCTCCCCAGCCTGGAGCTGCTGGGGGTTGTTGTGACCAACAACAGAAATCCTCCCTGCCAAGCACCTACCTAAGGCTCTCTTCACATTTGCTTTTTCTTTCAAAATTGCACCCTTAACTAATCTAACAATAATATCATCAATATCATTATAATAGTGTGTAGCTGTCCTTGCAGCATTTACATTTTCTACACTTCATGTAGTCCAGAGCTGAGCTACTCACTTTGTCCTTCTGAAATGAGTGTGAAGAGAAGATTTTGAGACAAGTTGCCTGACTAGTTTGCAAAGCTACTGCAGGATGAGGTGCCCTGTGTCCCCAAAACACTGGGCTCTCCCCCCAGAGCTGAAGGAAACCCAGAGGGACCAACTCACCAGCTTGCCACAACCCCCAACCACAACTATGACAGGCATCTTTCAAAACCCCTCTGGATGAGCAGCAGCTTGTGTCATAAAATAACATTTTCAGAACCACTCTGCATTCCAGTGTCAGTCCTGGGAAAACTGGGCACCTGAAGTCACATCTGTGGGTGAAAACCTCAGCCTGCCAAGTCCCCCCTGATTGCTGCATACAGCAAAAATGAAATACCTAATGAAAGGATCCTCAGAAATAGGCTGAGGAGATCCATCTGCACAGAAGAAAATCCTAGATGTTCCTAGGTTTAAAAATGTGAAAAAATTGGTTACTAAATTCCTAAAAAAGTATTTCTCAGGATAGAAAAGGATATTGAATTTTACATGTTTTGCTCAGGGCATTTCAGTGCAGATCAAATATTTCTTTATGCTAAGCAAAAGTCCTTTAGTTTATGACACAAACTTGATATATTCTTCAGAGCAATCCCGAGTTCTGCATTCATGTAAATCTTTAGCCAAACTTCATTTAGAATCTATTTCATTTACATTTAATTTATTTCATTTACACCTCTTTGATCATCTCAGGGAAAATTGAAGCTAAAGCACATCCCAGTTATCACATTGAACTCTTGGTGGATTATGACTAGAGATTTTTTTTTTTTCAGGAGTTCATTACATCTTTGCCCTCCTTAAGCAAAGGTTATCACAAAGCTGCCTGTTTGAGTGAACTATGACTACTGGGTGGTCACTAGTGCCTGCAATATTACTTATGTGTTCAGTGATAAATTTAAGTAGGCAGTTAACATGAAGAAATCTCTACCAACACCATTATTATGGAACCTAAAACAGTAAATTTTCATTTACAGGGAGGAAAGAATAAGCTTAGTGCATATATGTGCTGAGCCAGCAGATTAATATTTCAGCAAATCCTCTCACATCAAAATTAAAAATTTAAACTTTCTAAAAATTAAGATGTGCAGGATAAATCAGCACTTAAAGAATTTTTTTTAAATCTAGATTTCATTAATGCTCATATTCTTCATTTTAACAGCTATTGCTGTCAGCATTTATTGATTCACCCTCCTAATAATTACATCATCTTCCCAGCATGCAAGAGAACTCCAGAGTGATGTGATGCCATATGACTGGAGTGTCACAAAATATCTGTGCCATTTGCTTACACAGTACCAGACATATAGCAAATCTCAGTGTGCTAGAGGAGGAAATTAATGACTTTTTGAATAATCTGCTATGTAAAACATTCACTGCTTTCTGTAATGTTGCCAAAATAGTGTTGTCAAGTAATTATTTAGTTTTAAATAACCTACAACTCAATGAGAACACTCACCAACATCATGTCTCCCCAAAATACAAAGTCTCAACATTCAGCTACTTAATTTGATGTTATCTGAAAAAAAAAATAAAAAACCCAAAACATTCTCAAAGCTGCAAAGTATCTTTAGCTACCTGCAATGAGGCTGGATATAATATTTGTGGATCTCATTTATCCTGAAGGTTTGTTTCCTTCAAGCATTCAATAAGCCAAGCTAAGGCTTGTGAAGAGATATTTGCTTTGGTTACAAACTGCATTGATTTTAATAGTTTTATTATTTTTCCCCAAGGTTGAAACAAGTTAAGAAATGCAGTATATTGATTCATTTGATAAATATAAAAACCCTTATGGTTTTAAGCTTTTAATATCTTGAAATTATAGTTTTGAACTAAAGGGCACATTTTCATTTCAGAAGTAAAAGTCACTGTTCATGACAGTGGGTCACCAAAAAATCATTAAACTGAAGCAGTAAACTAATAAAATGACCACATACATTTTGTTAAATAAATTAAAAATCATCATTCTTTCTCCCTCTCTTTCAAGAGCTTTATAAAATAAGGTGCAATGCCACATCTGGACTGACAGGATTACTGTGGAATAATTTATTTCATTCAGTAATAAAGTCCAGCAGAGCAGAAATGAGGAACAAGTTTTTCTTCTGGAGCTTTGGCAGCAAGGTCAGCTGGACTAAAATCACTTTAGGACTGACTCAAGCTCTTCAGAGGTAATGCTCACATATCAACAAGTGACTTTTAGTAACTCCATGATTTTCACTTCTATCTAACCTCACATTTTCTAACCTCAGCAATGTAATCATTAAATATCTGTTACCCTTTCTCTCCACCCACCCTGCCACTGAAGCAGTGCAACAGGAGGGCAGGGAGCTGGCCCAGCTCCCACCACCCCACAGAGCACCACAAGCTTTTAGTCTTTTTCTCTAGTTCAAGCATTTGAGCATCCACTAAAGATGCAAACACATCGACCATTCCCTACAAACAGCAATGCCCTTTCATTGCTATATTCTTGAAAATTTAATTACTCCTTTCAGGAGACCTGGAGCAGATTTTCCTTGCGAGCCATCTCAAAACAGGCAAATGACTATCAGTCACAACACTGACAACAGACAAGAAAACAGAGAAATCAACTGGTGGGACAGGTGATGATCAGGATCTTAGAGGGCTCTTGAGCTCCCTTTTCCTGCAAGCCTGATTTTTCATCACATACAATCAACTCCCCTTCAAAATACAACAAATTGGCAGATACGGTGGAAGCAATCTGATCACAATATTTGTTTGTCATAATATGCCAGAAATTAGTTTACAAACTTGTCTTCAGAATTACAATAATAACCATTTCCCAATATCATTTCACATTTACAAGAGGCTTCAAGGCGTTTGAAGTGATGAAGTCCAAAAGCCCAGTAATTTCAGCTTGAATATGCTAGTGCATCCTTGATAAGCCCAAAATGTGGTGAAAATAAAGGGCTTGGCACAACAGGGAAGTTGGGGAGGGGGTTCTGACTCTCACAGCACAACACATGACAATCAGGCAGCACAGAAGCAGGCTTGGGACAAGAAGCAATGCAAGCAGCCACATTGGCAGTGTGAAGGTTCATGCAGCCATGGGAACATTTGCTTAATATATTCGAGGCATACACACACAGAATGCAATTTTAAGGTGCCCCTAAATTTCTAGATATCAGCTTTTTTTACCCTTGTTTTATTAAAGATACTTCTGTTACTATGAATTACCATGCAACTTCAGGGTGTCAATCCAGCTGAGTGTGGCTCTTGAAGCATAATGACAATATTTTAGAGGGAAAAGTATTTTGTTATTGTCATAATCAATGAAGATTTAATTTGTTTTTTCCTTGACTTTTATGCACTATTACCCATATTATAATTAGCAGTTAAAGATTGGGTTTTATTGTGCCAGCATGTCTGTAGAAAGAAAGTCCTTGCTTTAGAGATCACACTCTAATTGCTGAATAAATTGAAGGTTATTGTTTCAGAAAATAATAAGAATTGAGTCATACATTGACATTTTCTAATCAATGTCAAACAGGAGAGATTTACCCATTAAAAAAACCCAAACAA